>JAJSOF020000013.1:54140151-54302994 GCA_025594305.2 Periplaneta americana
ATTTAATTTAAAACTTTTCTAACACTTGTTTATATTATTTAGGTTATGTTTGTTATAGCTTCTGCTATATATTATGGATAGTCACGTAACAGAGATTGTTTAATACTAAGATTTATTGAAAATCATCTGTCAAGTGACGTTGATTACTGGGATCCGGATGATTGAAATAGAATGCAAATGTTTTAATAAAAATGAATCTGAATCAACAAAGCCTTCTTGACTAGTAACAGTCCACAGGGTTCAATGATGATTCCATAGTTGCAAACTGATACCGGTAACAAGAAAACATCATCATAAAACACTACTGCCATCTAGCGTAATGTTGAGATGGTACAATAATACATTTGAAGACAGTTGTATTTTCGTAAGCCAATTAATATTTTATTGTACACTTTGTTACTTCTAATCTTTATATAGCCTACTTTCTTCTAATCGTGTAATAGTCAATTAAATCCCACTCGAGTTTTTATTTTCTTAGATAAATCAAACCTCTAGTGAGATTACTGTTGATAATTTCGTGAGAGGTAGAAGAATTGTGGAAAAATTCATTAAAGTCAAATGAAATTCTCATTTAATGTTACAAGACTTCAAACATAGTAATTCCATCTAATATTCATAACAAGAAAACAGTGGAAATACATATCAACACATAATAAGAATGAAATCAAAGTAAAAAATGAAATTGAAAAGGGATCTTCTTTGCCCTGAAAAGGGGTGAACACTTTTATTACGGACTTACTATAGCCTATATTACTAGGTAACTCCAAAAGTAATGCATATCATTTGTTTAAAATTACATTTTTTTATCCTACAGCTTTATATATTTTCACAGAATGAAGATACATCCTGTTGAACAAATGTCACTTTCCACATAATCCCCATCCCTTTCAACTGCCTTACGTAACCTAGGAACGAGGGCCTGTAGCCAACACGTTAAAAGTCTGGAACAACAAGTCTGAGCCAATTTTTAGCAGCAAGGCAGTGCAAGGGAGTCATCTTCTAACCTCGTTCCGAAGGGATCCCCTTCAGTTTACCAAAGAGATGGTAATCGCACGCCAGTTCAAGGACTGTAAGGCGGATGTTTCAGTGTTGTCTATCCGACTTTTCTGATCTGGTCTGTGGTTTTGTGACTGATATATGGCTGTGCGTTGTCGCGATAGCAAATAACATCCTGCTTTCGATGTCGAACACGACTCAGCCGAGCTTGAAGTTTCTTGAGAGATGCAACATACGCGTCAGAATTAATGGTAGGTTCCGTGTGGCATGATGTTCACAAGCAGAGTCCTTCTGAATCGAAAACACAGTAGCCATAACTTTTCTGCCGAAGATGCACTTTTGAATTTCTATTTCTTTGGTGATTTTGCATGATGCCTCTCCGTTGTCTGCCTCTGTCTCCAGTCCAAAATGGTGGAGCCATGTTTATCTTCTGTCACAACTCTGCAAGTAAGTCATCTAGCACTTATCATTGACACTTAGCATGATAACAAATCAAACAGAAGCTACACTGAACCCATTGCGTCCCCCTTTTCTTTTTGTTATCACATCTTATCTTCAGATTTCTAAAATTCGTATTGTAATACAATTTTTAAAATAGTATAAAATGTAACGCTTAATACTCAATCAAAATTTCGCCTCAAACAGCTAAGATTTCTATCAGTAAAGCTAAGCCTATATGCAGACTACAGCTATCTAAAATTCCAAAACATTTCTAAAATTTAATTAAGATATAATAAATCTTTGTACCAAATAGCATATGCTTACCTTTAGTAATAAGCCTCTAATGTAATTACAAACATACACAAAATTTGTACGCCTGAGAAGTCAACGCTAACTTGCTTCTCCAAACATAAAAAGTCACTGAAGCAGCTATAATAGTCACACAAAGCGTAGCTGTATGTTTCGGAACTGGACAACATAAATGCAATCCCTTGGCGGAAATTTGAATCTGTAACAGCACTGGTTAGTTCACGAAAGAGCAAAGAAAAGTATCACGAAATAACCACTGCCACAAAATTCCCAATGTTTCTATTGCCTATAAGTAATTCTCATTTTTTCTTACCCCGTGGTCCTTAGACCAAGTCCATGAGGTTGTATTTGCAGCTGATGTAGCACTTCTTTGGTTCTTAGATAGCCTTTTGGTCTGGAGTGAGGCCTATAAAAGCCAGGAAATGATTTGGTGAGGCTGGTTCATTTCATTTTGTACGTAATGGAAATATCTTCTGAGATGCTATTATCTTCATATGCTGGTGTGCCCACTTTTAACCTTCCTATTTCAGTTTGTGATTCTCAGGCTAAATTGACAAATGATGGCTGCTCCGGTTGTTGCTCTTTATAACATTCACGCCGGGTAGCTATTTACAGATTTCATTTATTTGTTTTGTATTTGGGAAAAACACTTCAGAGTAGGGGGAGTGTCCCCTTTGGTTGTTTCTTAGTTCACAGTCTTCTTTAGCTATGATATTTTCCCCGTTCATTTCCTGGTATACCGACGTGTGATGGGACCCAATGTGTATATATTTCTGTTACCTCGGGGAGCCTGTAACCCCTAGAGGACGCGTCGCTAGGTGGCGGATCGGGAAATGTCCTGCGATATGCAAGGTAAAAGGGGAAATGAAAATCCTTCCGCGAACCAACAGGCAAGTAGTGTCTGGTTCCAGAAAGAGGCGACTCCCAAGACGTCTGTACTCCAGGAGGGGCGGCCACGCACAGACAAAATCACACTGTCACAGAGAGAGTCCCCAGGATTCTATCCAACGGCAGGTGCAATATCACCCATCCATATCTCTGACTGAGATAAGTTTCCGCTTACAACACACTGCAATGTTGGTGTTCATTGTAATACAAGATTACCCTTGTACCTATATATGTTATTTCTCCTGCACCTGACAGTCGTGAAATTGTTGTCACCAGCAGGCGCAAAACTACTAAATTTTAATCTGCTGTTAATCTTTACCCGGAAGTTTTGTGATTTTGTTTGGAGTCTGAAAAGTGTAATATGCCTGTGCAATGTATGCAACTGAGGGTGAATATTTCACGACGCCAACCTACCCCATTATTTCACTGGCTTAGCTTAATCTTGTCCTCGCCACCGCCACCTTTTCAAACTTGCTCGTCTGTGCCAACAACAACACGACTGTGTTGAAAAGAGACAAATTTTCAGATGCTACCCCACATTAATTGTTAATGCAAAGATGAACTGTTATTGCTTTGAGCACAAAATTCATTGTTAGGCAAACTAGCATAAGTGGTTTTTCTGAGGAACTGTATTAATTTTTTACTATTTATTTACTTATGTATTTATTGGCATATACTTGAATTAATTTAAATTTTGAAGGTAAATCAAACTGTTCCGGTGTTTTTATTTAACACACGTTTATTTTTTGCGTCTTTTTTATGTATTTATTTGTTTGCATATTTTCCGAAACCCATTTATTTAATTTTAGCGCTATTAATTTACTTTTATCCACAAATGTCATGTAAATGACATAGTTATTTATTTTAGTACAGTTTTGTATGTTGATGCCCTCTGGTATATTTATTCATTTGTTTGACCAACAATTTATGCATACGTTAAGTGTAATGTCATTTATTCAGTATTTAGTTTATTTATGAGAGACGTCGCCAACTATTTACTTACCAGTATTTATTTATTTACGTATTTGTTTACGTATTTATTTGCAGTACGTAATTATAAATTTATTAATTGCCATATTTATTTGTAGCCATTATGTATATTTTATTCCGCTTTGGCATTTATTTATTTGAAACGGTAATTTATGTATTTATTTATTTCCGATGTTTGGGATTTCTGTTTATAAAAATTTATTTTTATTTAGTTATTTATTTAGAGATTTTATATATTTATTTAGGTAGGACCGATGGCGGGCTTATTTACATACCGGAACTTAACCTATTTACCTATTTATGCCAAGGCAGCTTTATTTTACGTATTTGTGTAATTATTTACGTAATTATGTATAAAAGGATTTTGGTCAACCATCAGCATTCATCAGAGTCTTTGCATAATTATTAGTAACTGCATAATATGATTTGTGCTATTTAAAATATGGAATGTTTTTAGAAAGCAATTACCTGTATGTATTTAAGTGTATGTATATTTATTCCCCATTATTTTCTAATGAAATTGACCAATGTCTATACGAAGGGGTTCATCCGCCTCACATAAGCCCGCCATTGGTCCCTTCCTGAGCAAGATTAATCCATTCTCTATCCCTCTAGCCCCAGGCGTAACTAACCTTCAAAACCAAGAAACCTAAAAATAAAAAAAGAGTCCAAGTTTCACAAAATAAAGAACAACCGGTAATATAACTTCATTTAAAGAACTTCCAAGAAATTTAAGATACCTATTTATTTATTTATTTATTCATTTCCAAATTTCTATATAACATATATATTGAATTTATTGCAGAATTTTTATGTTTTATTTAATGTCGTTTCATTCATTCATTCATTTATTTAGTTTAATTATATATATTTTGATGCCACATTGAAGTTCTATGTTCATTTCAATATTTATTTTATTTATTTGTAAGTTTATTAACAAATTTAGTTCTCTTGAGAATATTTAAATATATTAATTTATTTTTTTCTGATTATTATAAACCAAACGTTTGATTATTAAGAGCAAGTTTTCTATATTTATTTATTTACGTAAAAATATTTATTAATTATTTGCATGTTTATTTAACATAAGACTATTTGCGTATTTATTTCTTTATTTGCATATTTATTTGTATATTGAAAATCTGAACTTAACCAAAATTTATTTATAATATTTATTTAATAACACTGGTCAACAGTGATTTTGTTAAATTGTAAACTAGCATTTCTAAGATTTTATCGCTGCGAAAATTAAAAATAAGCAACCACAGACATTGTATCATCAGTAATGTCAGTTTTGGAAAAATTGATTTATTTTTATTGCGCATATACAAGTCCTTAATCTAATGGAAAAAAATATTAAATCTTTCTAAAGGATAAAACTTTAATAATATTGATCGGCCGTATCTTTAGATCACTGATTGTCTCTGGAAGTCAGAATTCATAAAATGAATTGTCCTGTTACAAGACAATTGCGAGAGTTACTGTAACTAATAATTATCAAACTTCATGAAACAAGTTCAGAACTGCTGAGAATAAAGTCCTAATCGACTTTCCGTTTGGAACAAACTCCGAGTAAAACATATGAAATCCTTCAAACTTCCACCAGACATACAACATTACGTTTGGGGACGAACCGATTTAACGAGCGACTTTGCAGACTGACGTGGATCGAGCCACTGTTCTTTTGAGTGTCAGGGCGGTAATATACCCATTTTCCACATCGTGACAATTTTTCTTCATAAATCTATCATCTATAGGGATTATGATAAGCTGACGACAGATATCCACTCTGCGTTGAGCCTGATCAGGTGTCAATTCATGAGGTACAGATCTACATCTTCTGTATGATTTTCTTTAAGCGTCTTGACTTGGTGATTTGTGATAACTTTGTCAGCACCAAGTTCTTCTGATAACTATACGTGATAGGGTTTTGTATTTTTAACTTCCAATTCTCATCTATTTATTCTCAAAATTCCACACTTCTGAACTTCCATGGATGTTGTCAGGATTTTTAAATTTGTTCTCTACGATTGAAAAATGGAGCCCAAAACCATCGTTATGGATAATCAAAAAAGAGATGTTTCCCTCGACTTCACATAATTCTTCGATCCTCAGCACAGCTTTTAGGTAAATAAATATGATTTGTTAAAATGTTACCAGGCTCAATAATATAAAAGTCGAAAGCACATGTTCACAATACATAAAAAACCATAGGTGATAGAAAACATTTTGCAAACAACTAAAAAGAAAGTTTTAAAATGCTACAAAACACCAAAAATAAAAAAGCTAGAATATATATGAAGATGTAATTATTACGTAAATAGAAACATTCTCCCAAATCAATTCTACGAAAACATATTTTCCAGTTATGGGCTATTCCATATGAAATCGATCATGGTAAAAATTTCTCGCAGTTTTTTAATAGTATTGTTTTCAATAGTCAATCTAACTCAATTATACATACCCTGAGGGGAGTATTTGCAAAAATATATAAAAGTCAAAACTTTAACCAAATATTTTTTTTTAAAAACAACTTTTAAAGTAGAACTCTGGAACCATTTACTGCAGAACATTGAAAGGAGCTCATTTTGAAGCTGACATTTGGTAGTTTTATGTTAAAAGTTCCCAATTTATTTTTATTGTATATAGAGAGACAGATACATGTGATTTTACACTTTTATGCTTTTGCCCACTGTAAAAAATGGTAAAAATATTGAGAAAAAACCTTGCATTATTAAGAGGGATTCGGCATTGTTTGCTTAGTGGCTCGGCAACCTAAGTTTCGAGGGTATTAAATAGATTGCCTTTTCACACAGCCTAGACTTGAACGTGCAGTACCGCACGTTTCAGAGCTGAAGATAAGCGAGCGTTGAAACATTTTACTCCTGTTTTATGAAAACCTGTATAAAGGTTTTAGTCCAGCTAAAGCGCTACTTAATACGAAACATCACGTGTTTGTCTCCACAATGCCACAAACTATGTTCTCTGACATTAATCACAGTCTGTTCTTTTATTTATTTATTTTCTTTGATAGGCATATTTTCAATATTATCATGGAACCAGTAAAAAAATATGTTTATTTGTAAACTTTCAATGCTACATGAATATAAACCATATATTTTTAAAAATATTTTTCAGAAAGGCTATTAATGAAGAAAAAATCAAATTTTCTATTTCCCATAAAAATAAGAAAAACTGTTTACATGTCAATATAACTTTAATTTCTCAGCATCAAAATAAACCATGATTTTTTGATCATTGGGTGAAAGGGTTTCAGAGATACAACAGTTTAAAGTTGCTAATTTTTTTGAAAATACGATAAATTAAAATATGTTTAATTTAAACACTATTAAGTTCTGATGCCTCAAACTGCACAAAGCATTGTATCACAGTTGTCAACGGACAGAAAAGTTCATTGTATTTAAAATGCAAGGTCAATTTTCTCATATTTGTCGATGTGAGATGGAATAGCCCATACATTAAATTTGAACACTATTTAGGCCTACAAGACTGTCTTCAATTGAATACCCTTTTAAAAACTGTACTTGATTTTTGTTATGTAGCCTATACATCTGTCAATTCAGTTTACGTATTTGTAAATTAGGTTTATAAATTAGTATATAACTGAACTTTTGTAAACTTTGTGTTTACAGCACATGTTTATGAATCATTGTTTTTAATTTGTTGTTTGTGTTTCTTTATGTTGGTGTGCTTGTAATTGGGATAACTCCTGTAAGGACCCTCAATAAAAAAAATAATAAATTAATTGATACATAGTAAATAATCTAGATATTTGCACTTACGGTAGTCTGTAATGTATGTAATAATTTTAATCGTTCTTCCCTCGATATCTCTGTATGTTTGTTCATGGTATGTTGAAAAAATGTCGCTGTATGCTGCTTTTCTTACTAATCGTATGTTGTCACATATTAAGCACGTATATCTCCTTCCTGTTCCGGAGAACTGCAGTGCTCATCGAACTGGAACTTGTTATACGATCTCTTCGCTGGGTGCATGATTAATGCAACTGTACCTGTACAACCCTCACTGAAGTAGATTCGTAGCTGGCGCGCTCTGCGTGCCCCAGTAGCCAAGCGTTCTCGAGCGCATATCGCTCTGATTGAATCACTGGCCTAGACCAACGAAGCGCAAACGTGCTCAGGGCCCCTATGCGCTGATCAGGCACGTAAGCCACGCAGGTACAAGTCGCTGGTGAACACTAGGGGTTTTACATTCACATTGATGAAAGTCTTTCAGTAAGTTTCAGGCTGACTAGACCCTTAACGTCTTTGTAAGGAAAAGATGAGGTTGGTTTGTGGAAATTACTGTATTTAGTTATAAAAAGAAAGCAGTGTCGAACGCCTGAAATTATTAGTTCATCTCAGAATGATATTATATTCAAATTATTTGTTTTATTGACATTAAATAGCAGTAAATGTATAAAGATGTATTGTAAGCTCCTTCCTCACAGCATTTTTATTTATGTTTCAGAATAAAAAAACAAACAAAGTGTGTGCTGGTAATGGCTAGACTCGTTAAATGTCAGGAGTTGTGTCTATAAATTGTCCAGATTCGACATAAATTCTCAGTTTAACGATGTTTCATTTTTACGATATTGTTTCTGTCCAGATATTTTTAAAATTAGTGAATATTTATCAAAATTCATAATATAAAAACAGAGACAGTCCAAAATAGTTGACTCTACATGGATCGAGGAATGTAACTTTTTAAATTTTCAAGGATATATTCGAGCATCTGAACGTTTTGAATTTGAGATCGCAAGGAAAGAATCAATTAATCTGTGTCGACAGATATTGTTAAAAGCTTCAGATGAAGATTTCCCTTGTGGATGTCGCACTTCTCACGGCACAATTTTATAATTTCAACGCCTTCACCCCATTGTCTTCCTGTTCACAGTGTAAAATACTGAATGTTTAAAATCTCTGGAAGAGTTCCAAAAATGATTTAAAATATTGACCTACTCCACCTCAAGTTGGATTTGTTCGGCAAAATCAGAAAAAACACTTCTAATTAGGGAAGTAGGAATTTAAATTTGTTTCTAGAAGTGTGATGATGCTCAGATAAGCAGTACATGATTATGTAACAGTTAATAACAAATTAGGCCTATATTAAGGCCTCATTATGTAAAACTGTTTAAGTTAAGAGAAGCTATATTTATTATTTGTTATATCCTACCATTTCAAAATTTAAATTTCATTTATTGAGAGGTACATGCTGCAAAACATGCTTTTATTTCTTGTTTTTGTATGAGCGTAACACATTATATATTACTGAAGAGCAGTTTAATTCATCGTGCAGCGATATGTCAATATAGCTCATTTTTTTCACCCCTTCTTGTTCACCGCTACTGCTTGTAGAACAGATTCATTGGAACCCCTGACCGCTTGGGAGCACGTAGCGTCTTTTGCGTGCTCTGACCTTACATCCCTGACCTGACTCTAGACTCTAGGGTTACTGAACTGTTAATTAAAAACCCTAAAAATTACAGTAGTTCAACAATTACTACCGCGCGATCATCCGGGACAATTCGATTTTGTAACTGTATGCTAGATATATTACTGATGAGAGTGGATCCTGAATTAAACGTATTTTCGGATGAAGCGTAATTCGAATTACATGGCCACAATCAATCCATAGAACCGGTACGAGAGCGCAGACAACTCCGACTTGTGAAGGGGAATATTTATGAAATGATAGTTGTGGTTGGTTTAAATAAACGCAAAATAATGGACTTATTTTCTTATAAAAAGCGCTATCAATCCTGTATTAAAGCTGCTATTACACTATCAAGTTCTTTGACAAATTTTTTTATAAAATATTGACAGTGTAATGATTTTTGTAAAAGTTTCTTTCATGAAATATCTTATATAAAATGTAAGTGCATTTTGTTATTTTCGATGAAGATTTCTATACCTTGAAACAAATATGGCGGAAAGCAAATATAAGTTGACTGTTGGCTACAAAAATTTGACATCGTAGTGTGAAAGAAATTAAATGTTGTAAATAAATAATTTGTATAATATAATATTAATATTTATATGGGCCCAATAATATTTTATACTAACTTGTATAACTTTTGAAGTCCTCACATTGTAGCTCCTTCAGTAAGTTCTGATGGATACCTCCTATCACGTTTTCCAGTCCACGGTTTAACCCACAGGAGTTACTTTCTTCTTTTTTTTTTCACAACATGCATATTATATTAATTGAACTAATTGTAGCTAACCCAAACATAATACTGTTCTTCATTCTGATGTTATAAACTTAACGGGTAAATATTAGTATCAACAAATCATAAACTTAACGCGTAAGTATTAGTATCAACAAATCCTCGGAACACGTGTTAACTGTTGTGAACAAGTGTTAGGGGAGCTTTTCTTCATAATTTTAGGTTATCTTTGATAAAATATTTTTTAAAAATTTTATGTAGTATAATAAACCAAAATCCCACCTTTTATCAAAGAACTTCGATAGTATAACAGCAGCCAAGACTTTTTTTTTTAACAGAATGAATGCCAGCAATCATTCATTCAGCAGAATATTGCTACCAAACACACAAATTACGAATCAACGGATGTTGTTTCAGAGATTTTTGAGGACAGAGTAGGTTTGTGCAGTCGACCTGGTTGGCGAGTTGGAAAGTGCTGGCCTTCTATGCCCAAGGTTGCGGTTCGATCCCGGGCAAGTCGATGGCATTTAAGCGTGCTTAAATGCGACAGGCTCATGTCAGTAGATTTACTGGCATGTAAAAGAACCCCTGCGGGACAAAAATTCCGGCACATCCGGCGACGCTGATATAACCCTCTGCAGTTGCGAGCGTCGTTAAATAAAACATATCATAGGTTTGTGCAGCGACGTTGGCTTCATTTTCCCGGTTACAACATGAGATACAGCGCAGGCACGTAACGGAGTTTGACGGCCACGAATTCTACCACAGTCTACTATATACAGTCACGAAGCTTAGGCTGATTTTTTGCCAACGAGTTGCATTTCTCGCGATAGTTGCTAGCCGCTTGGAGCGCTGTGAGTACTAGGAACAATGGACTGTGTCACACCATCTGATCTAAAAAGGCCGTAAGGCAGACCATGTGACTCGCTTACCGATCACGAAGGGAGGCGTTTCAATCATATAAATTAAATGGAATGCAAAAAAAGAGTAACATATATTTTCTAAAATGTAGTGTAATTGCATTAATAAAATTTAAACAATGATTAGGGGACACTTCAGACATAATTCCTTGCGAGTTAAGTGTAATATTATTTTGGTGTGAAAAATTTCGTTGTTCGTATGTGTAATCCTGCCTTTATTTTGATTAAATATTGCGAAATTCTTGTACATTCATTTATGCACGATTCAATAATTTTCAGTTAAAATTCGCACGAATATTTAGATATGTTGAAATTATAGGTTACGTTTACTGTACCAGTGCCCTTTCTGTCTAATTTTAGTGGTCTCCAATGCCCTGCCACTACATATGTATGTTATGTCATAGGATATTATAGGTTATGTTACTATATTTAACTTATATTCCTATATTCGCAATTATACATTATAATTAAACATAATGTCATGTATGACACCGGTCACATTCTATTTGTCTGTATTTAATACTACAATTGAGCACTGAATTATTGTATTTATCTACTACTTAAGAGACGAAGTAATACAATCGTACGTATTTCATAAGGAGTGATATGGTAAATTTTCTGTCTACAATTAAGGAAGGTAGATGTGCTAAATTAAAATCACAATATAAATTCGTTTTATTGAACCTCAAAATAGCTTCTATTGTAAACTTAAAAAGTTGATGCTAACAGATTATGTTAACACGTAAAATCTCTTCACATTAAAATAACACAGTTTTTAATTATTTCTGCAACATATTATGCAACAAAAGTAAAGGAACTTATGGAAAATTACACTAAATAAAACTTAGCAATGATACGCAATAAAGTTAAAATAATATTTCACTGAGCTACATACACTGAAATAGAAAACCCGAACATGCATTACGGCCTGGTCTAGATCGAAAAGGCATTGATTTTTGCCGTATTTCCTTTGTTGTGAAAAGTTGTGTAAACTGTGAAATGTTCGTTATCGGTTGTAATAACTGTAAATGGCTAAAATACAATAATTTGAATAATAATATGAGACAAGGAGACTTTTGTGGTACTGTAAATAGGCCTATTGTAAGAAAAAAAGGTTAGAGTTATCCTTCTTCCGAAAGATCCAGGAAGGTGAGTTTATAAAATATAATATATGGTTTATGAAAATAATATATAAACCTTATGTATTTCATATTTCAATAGTGGAAGGAAGATGTTAATTTTTTCAAAAAAATACGATATCAAGTACAATACATTTTATCGTCTGCTGGGAAGGGGTTTTGTGATGAGACGATAGTAGCGATCCTGATGGTTAGCAACTATCTATGGATGCATATTTCAACTGTCTATGTTTGCATATTTAGTAAGTATTGAGCTTCGTGGCTGTATATAGGCTACTAGACTGTGATTATACTAACCGCTCTGTATGAAAAAAAAAAAACAAGCTCCAATGACATCAAGATACATTCCCTGTGATTAGTCGATCTATTGTTTTAACTTCAATTTTCACTGTATTTCTTTGTTTACAGATCTCAACGCTTAAGAATTTGGAAGTCTGAAATATTTCGTGACTATTTTCCTGCTCGTCTAGTAAAAACTGCTGAATTGGATCCGGCTCTGAATTAATGTTTTGTGTTTTCCCATTGGCATGATTGGTTTTGGGGAACTGTAATAAATTTTGCGACTAACGCTAACAACATTGACAAAGTTTTCCCAAACCACAAATGTTACGCGACTACACTGTCTTACCATTTTAATTTATTCTATTCGGAAATAGGACATGCTCTTGGTAAGTGAAAAATTTCATTTGCGAAAACAACATTATATAATGATCATTGAATGGTTTGATTCCAAAACGTACTATTTTGCTCAGAAACTGATTTTGGCCCAATAACAGATATGCATATATCTTACACTGTGAACTCAAGGTAAGTCATTTTTTTGCCAATTCCTGCTGTTGTCACTGAAAATGACATTTATAAAAGTATATGATTACCGTTTGAAAACCATCTATTTTATATTCTTCACGAAAGAAACTAGGTACTATCTTATAATTTAATTTAGAAACTGTGAAGTATTCTAATACTTTATAGAATGAGTATCAAATATCTCTAAAAGAAGAATAACCATGTGATTTTTATTAGTTGCTTATTTTAAAAGCTCTTCCTATGCAAAAATAACTGAAAGTGAAGTAGCAGATTTTGGGGAAACAAACCATTCGTGTGCAGAATCTAAAAAAAAATTCATGAAACATAATATTGAAGAACTTTCATAAATGATTATAGTAGTATCAAATCTAATATATAAAATCGACTACGTAGGAGAAGAAAATATTCCTTTCAGGATCACGAATTAAAACGAAGGAAACGAAAAATTGTGCACTTTTACATAATAAGTTATGGTTTCCCATATTTCCATAAAAAGGGTCATTTTGTATAATTCTATCTTATAAAACTGGGACATTAAAAAATGGTCCCAAAAGAAAATTGAAGTTAATATTAACATAACAATAATACTCATAATCATTGCAAAATCTTATTTTGTGACATTAAGAAAGAATACACTTACTACACTGCACAATCTTCAGAAACTGATTCGTCCTTCGTAAAATGTTTCCGAATTTATGTTTTTTTCGAGAATATTTTGATATATCAATAAAGAATTCTGTGGATGACAACGAATTGAAATGTTTCTTCACAATATTGCTAACGCTTAACACTATTAATTTTCTTTTTTGTCAGACCATAACGAATATATTAATAAAAATATACGTTCAACGGTTGCATTACATCGTGGCAATGCCAAAGAAAACTCAACAAATTTCTCATGTTTTAAACATTAGTGTTTTCACATTTAAAACCATTAACCTATCAGTCTGTTTGGCACTAGCACTATGGCTGATCTTTTTCATTTTCAATTTCTAATTAGCTTTCCCAGTAATTGTGCACATCTGCAAATTCATCCTCAACAAGTGAAAAATTTGGCACAATAGTCATTATAAAAGTATAGGTTTATTGTATGATATTCCACTTCAAACATTCTTTCAGTTGACTCAGTCCATTCATAGACGGGAAGTGATGAAAAAGGCAAACACAATTCTTCAATATCTCAAGTGTGGTGTTATACAGTAGAAGTCATTATTATTCCTGAAAATGTCCACAGGCTGACCAAAGTTGTTTTAATGACCAACCACTGTTGTAAGAAATTTTTTAGATTTCTTGGGAAATTTCTCTGTTCAACATTTTGATGACTTGATTCCTTACTTCCTTCATTGTTATGTATTGTTTTCAATTCATTAATTTTACTTGAAAATACTTTCACCTGGCCCCAGAAAGTGAGTGACAGGGAATTTTCAAAGACATATTTGAGCGTGACAGGACACTTTCCCAAAGGAGAGGAAGTAGGATTCCGATGCAGGAAAAATGTTTATAATTCTCTACACAGCGGGCAAAAGGAATAACCACCATATTCTTTTGTGCCAATAATTGTTTTACATTATGTTACTATAAAATCACAAAATTATTGCAATGACTTTAACTCTTACACTGTAAATATAGAAGTAGGGCCTATTGGTATATTTTATTACCAATCAGTTAACGATCAATTGGTAAGCAATCTGCACCCATCTAAACAGCAAATTTTGTAACAAATGTACAGGGCATCCAGTATCAATGAAGTTATTCTCCTATTTTTTCTTCCAACTTATGGTATGTATTGTTTTCTTCCTTTTTCTTCTTCCCACAAAATTTGTATTTGATTATTTTTTATAATGTTATAATGTTCTCATTCAGTTCGCACTTCTTCAACACTACTTGTAGGACACATGAAAGCGCAAATCTATTGTTCCTTGACTCAAGTTCATTAGTTCCAAAATGTTGCCATAATCCTCTTTCTAACAAGAAAGTTATCAGTCTTACATCACAATTTTTAAAGAATCTATCGTGACAAAAATGAACTGAGCCTCTTTTAACCCCTTCATAACTTTCAATAATATTGTAATAGTTGATTTGTAGTTATGGGTCTGTCCTTACTACTGAGTGTTCAGTTAAAAAGTGTGTCATGGACCCCTGTATGCCGCCATGTGGCTAGTCAATGAGCCAGAAATTCAATCTTCCTACACTTCGCAAGTGTTACTTTATGCCAGATAAGTTGCCTAGCAAGTACGGCGTTCATTCTGAAGAGTACTTACCGATACGTACGGTAACGCCGGTAGTGGTAGGAATGTGAACTGTTTTTAAACACGTACTGAGGTGAGTTTTTTTACTGTCGGGATATAGGGGGAGGGTTAAGACGATTACTTACGTACAGTATTTGTTGACATTAACTTCGACAGTCAACATGGACACAGAGCATTTGATTTGTATTGGGATGTTGCCGTACGCAACCGATGATAACAAATACCCTACGTACGACTTGGCCGCGCAAAACACAGTTCAAAGAGGTTATGGTAGCACACAGACCGTACAGCCCGCCATCTGTTGTTACGACGTTCAAATTATACCGTACACGTTCTCAAGTTCAAATTGAACGCCTTGATTAATAGAACTTCTCGACATAAAAGCTGAAACTCGCTTAAATCACTGACCCCACAACAGTGACGTCTGACACACTTGAAATGAACACCCAGTATAGCAGTGATGCTGTCCATTGAGTTGAAACTATGATTGTACATTGCGATAAGGCACGCAACTGTTGTTTCTTGAGCTGCTAATTTGTCTTTACATACCACTGACAATTTTCACACATTCGTAATACTTATGCTGCACTCGAAAATTATAGTACTTTCAGCATTCAGATTGTGATTCTTTGTTTCAGTGGTTGAAGACATCTGACCTACCACAGTGCCCAATAAAATAATAAGTTTTTTTACACATAAACCACACTTTGTTTTCTCCCTGCTCTTCCATAAAACGAAATTCAGTTTTTATATTGTAATTCATACTATGTACATTTCCGTTTAAACATAACGTGTAATGGACAACGATAATTATTTCACAAACACACTGCTCACACAAACATGTACCATGGTTCTACTTCTAAACTGAACGAGTTATAAAAGAGCGAGGTTCCGATTCCTGTTTCCCAAGTAGTATCAACAGGAAAAAAACACGAGTCACTACAGATAACCATCATATAACAAATCTAAAGATTAACTATCACTGACTGACACTAGACCCTAAGCCAACGATAGAGTCAAATATTAAATGACAAGACAAATCTGAGCGTCAATGGGTACGTTGACCCAATGATAATGTCTGTACCCATTAGGTCAAAAACGCACATTTGGGTGTCCTGGGACAAGGAGACATAAAAAACGAGTCTGTCGCGGGAAAGACGGGAGGGATGAAAAAGGGAAAATACAACTGTACAGGACGTAGGCTAATCTTAGAAAATTAAGTTCTAAGAGAAATTAATTAGCCGTTTACATAAAATTATTTATGTTTTCATTCTATTTCATTCCAAAATCTTTCGCCTCCGGCACAGGAAAGCAAGGGTATATCACCAGTTCTTTTTTTGTCTATAGAAAGCCACAATATCATGGATTGGGACTTTTTTTGTTGTAGAACACCAAAAAAACTTAGAATATAACAACTGGGGATCCTACGCGAAGCAATTGGGGTTTGCCGGAAGAAGGGCGTATAGTCAATATGGTAAATTGAGATACATGAAATATAAGAAAAAACCACCTGAATAAAATTTTTAATAGTAAATATAAAACTTGGGTCTATCGCCTTTATCCATATAATGATTTGTTGGGGGTTTTAATGTAGATTATTTAATTCGGGGAAATTAAACAAAAAAATTTTTATGACATTTCCTATCTACTTCTAAAGGAATTTAATGATTTCAGAAAACTAAGTAGATATAAAAAGGAAAAAATCTTGAAATAAAAAAAAAGAAAATCTCCATTTTGTGTAACATAAATAAAAAAATTTATATTGTATAATCCTGATAACAATAACCCCAAAATCTGAATATTGTAAAAAACCTTTATAGAAAAAAAAATATTTCGTCTAAATTTCTGAGTTTCAAAAGTTTGTTCCTTTTAAAGCAAGAAAATAATGAACATAAAAAAAGTCAAAGGAAACAACTGACGACTATATTGAACTATGAATGATTTTCCCAATTTGACATTAAACCATTCTCACTTGGTAAAAAAGGGGAACAAATCTCTGACGTCAGATCCTTTCGAGGATTCACGCTGAACAGACTTCGGCTTCAGGCCTTCACGCATGCTTCTCAATCTGCTTTTCCCAGACACGGAATGGAACACAGTTTACTGGTTCATGGGTGTAGAGCATAAAATTTACCAGCCCGTTGATACTTTAGTAGAATTTTTTGATTTAAACACGTCCTTTTGGGGTACGTTTGACTAGGAAGAAAAAAACAATCTTGATTCCAGTTTTTTTATTTACTTCTGTCCAAAATTGAACGATGCGGGTTTGGGATCTGCAAGTAATATTTCCCTAGTAGGTTTTCCCGGGGAATGCAGTTGAAATTTTTTGTTTTTGTCTTAAAAAGCCCAAAGTTAGGCCTTGACCAAAAAGAATGTTCACGCAAGGAAGACTTGGGGATATCTAATTGTATCGTTTGGCCAGAACAAAATTTTACGATGGTAATTTTTTTTGTTTGCCTCCGGGGACAGATAACAAACAATATGAATAAGCCTGTAAACGTCAAAAATGTCTTCCCCATAAATCTGCCAGAAAAAAGCACTATTTGATTCTTGTTGGCATCAGTTTCAAAAAAACTATAGAAATGGGAAAAAACCATCGTTTGAGCGTGGCATTGAACATATAGAGCCACTTCAAATGCTTATAGAACTGCGCGTGGCGTTTCTTAGGCAGAGGGAGATTCTGGGTAATCAAACTCCAAAAAAAGAAGTGTTCTATTTTTCTTTTCCTGTTCATCAAATAAATCTTTGGTCTCTCCTTTTGTTTTCATATTCTTCTTTGCAAGGATCCTCAGAATTTTTTTTAACTTTTTTTGACAAAAAGTAAAAGTCACACACATCTGTTTTTTGGTTTTTTTTAAATTTTTATAGGTTTTTTTTGGTGAAATACCTAAAGTATTTGGGAAAATTTCATGTTGAGTTCATTACCTTTTTTCTTTGTGTAATCACAAAAGAGAATGGAGAATTTTTTTCATTCAATTCCCGGATTGTCAAAAATATTTTTTTTGAATCAGTATAATGGCTCTTGTTTTGTAGTATTGTTGTCTGTTCGTCTATTAGTTTCCCACATTTTTGAAAATTTTGCAGGTTTTTTATCGGAACCCCTTCCTTTAAAAGCAATTATTTAAAGTTTACTTTGAATAAAGGCAATCTTTTTTCCGAAAACCCTAAAATGAATACCACTTTGACATACTGGGATCGTTTTCCTCGTTCAACAAAAATATTTCAGGTATTGATGCGCCTTCCAATTTTCCGTTAGCTTTCGTTTGTATTTCGGTTCCGATATTTCCATGCACCTGGCCAATTCACTGTCTTTCCCCTTTTCTCTTTAGTGTTATAGAAATATTATTGAAAAAATTCCTTTGCCGAGACTTTTTACTTTTTCGAAGCACTTCGGCTGCAACAACTTTCAATTACGTTATTTTTCTTACCAGGAAAATTTTCCATTTGAAGAAACCGGTTCTCCTTAATCTTACGCCTTTTGATGTGTCTTTCTTCTGTTCGCGTCTTATCCATCCTCAGTCGCTTCCGTCCCGTCATATTTGCTTGGTTTCTACCAAGAGAAAACACAGTACAGTATGTGGTAACGCGCAGCACTAGCTCTACTTGTAGACTGGCTGACTAAATCGCGCACGCCCGCAGCCCTGTCCTGCAGGTATGTACAGTACAATCAAAACAAAATTTCGCTACTATAATGCGAATTATTCACTACCGTTTTCCCCCGAAGAAGGGCGTATAGGTCTATCCGCTTTCATCCGGCAAACCTCAATTAGTTTCAATAACGATTTATGGCAGTATGCTAACTTATTTTAAAAAATCTAGTATCTTTGAGATCTTGTTGTTATTTGTTTAGTCAACTGTTCGAAGACAGGTCTAAATCTCATAAGCAATACCAAAAGGCACCACTTATGAGGCAACTAAGCCAGGGAAAATTGGGTTAGGGTGGCCAGTTTCTTTCCTGATTTTCAGCGACGAAGACAATCTTCATCTAGGCCTAAGTGGAAAAATGGCACAACGCCCGTACCTTGGGACAGATCTTCAACATAAAGCGACAGAGTAAAACGTGACTTCCCGCAGTTAACGTATTTTGTGTTGTCTTACACAGGAAAATGTACGTCCTTTTCTCCTTCATAGGAATTTCCAACCCACGCAGTAGGATAATTCTCAAATTTTAAGTAAAGGTGCACGAAAGCTACAGTGAGAACACTGAAATGTGTAACGACTCGTTGTCTGTTGGATGCCAAAACGCTCTCTTTATAGCAAGAACATACATTCATTAAAGAAATGAAAAAATTTGCGACTTTGTCAGATACATAGACACAACATATTCCTGTGGTATTCATTTTCACTTGTCATAAATATTCTGTGAATTTTCTGTGCAAATATAACAGTGTTATAATAAGTAAAGTAACAAAATAATTTTATTGTAACTATGAACGATGTTATTATTTGTACAGGTACGTGCCCATCATCTTCAAAATGTGTGAGCAATGTGTTAAGCAGACCAAACTCGGTGCTGGTACTTGCTTATAGGAGGGCTGCCGAATCGTTTTATAGCCGTCCTGGACAGTACACCATTGTTCTAAAACAACGTAAAGGTTTTGTGAAGATGGTGCTGAAACATGGGTAAGAATCTGCAGTATTCTTTAATAATGTGCGAAAACTAAAGCATAAATTCATTGTATTCAGATACTCAACTCCCAGTTATTTCTTGCAATTATTGATCAAATCACGCTTAAACAATGGACATTCATTTATAGAAAATTTGATGCTAAGAGCATATGAGTTTTCGTCGTTTATATTGGCCACATATTTTGTACAAAAAGATCCACCATTTTCAAATAAACCAGTACTCACTATTGTCTTTCCCATGTTGTTAACTAAATTAATTAGATATTGATTCAAATTTTATCATATTCCCTTGAATACCAGACTTTTTTTCATTGCGGAAAGCGGAATTGTTTTGGAAAGTAATCCGTAACTATTATTTCATACCGATAACAGAGGTTACGTTAAAATATAAAATATAAGTAACTTACTGTAAATCCTAAAAATCAATTTTTAACCTGCATAGGAAGAGGACAGAATACTCGGTTTAATCCATGAATACTTTATTATCATCGTCGTTGATGACGATGATGATGATGATGATGATGATGATGAATTCAGATTATTTTATACGACACATATAATTTCTTAGTAGGGTCTAATTACTTTGCAAGAAATGTCAATGTTGTCAATGTACGTATGTCCACTCAATATGTTACTTTATATTAATCATTTTTAATTACTATGGTACAATATTGTTTGTTTAGTCAACTGTCCGAAGACAGGTTTGAACCTCACAAGTGACACCAATAAGGCATCACTTATGAGGCTACTAAGCTAGGAGATACTGGGGTAGGGGTGGTAAGTTCCTTTCTCCTCAATTGCATACATCGCTGACTAGTTACTAGACATCGGATTTTTAGGGCACTAAAAATTGCAGTTTTAGGCGCCTAAAATAAGCTCAAAATTTGTAAAATTAGGCTCTATTTTAATGAAAATAGGCATTTTAGGCACATCAAGGTATCATACTTATTTCTTCACTGAAATTTTTAGTTATACACTAAAAATACGCACAAAAAAGTATGTTTCAACATTAAAAAAGAATACTATATTATATTTATAAACAGAGCTGCACAAATTTAATATATTGAAACTAATGAAATAATGATTATTGATATCAAGATTACTCACTTAAGTTATTGAAATTCAGTTCCATGCTCAGACTTTATTATAATTATCTACACAGTACACCACCAAAATTTTTCTAAATTCTCCACAGTTAACCTTTGCCTTTTGTCACTGAGAATCATTTTGAAAGCAGAAAACTTCTTTCAACCGAAACTGATGTGAGAGGCGCAAATTTTAAATTAGGTACAATAGAAACATCTATACTTACTGGAACATTTACACTTTCCCCCGATATCACTCTTGGATACTTTTTCCAACAATGAAAATCCTACATTCTTATTTAATACGTTGTCCCACTTATTTTAACTTTTTCCAGTTTCGCCCAAAGCAGAATGTATGTTCACTTGAGCTTCCTTTATTATTGCTATTTGGCTACAAAGAGATTGTTTTTCACGTTCTAATTGTTCAATGCTTGCAGTTATGAAAGAAAAAGTTTGATGTTACGTAGGCAATATCGTTTTTCACTCAATGAGTCATTCAGACAATCTTTCACTGCTTTCACACACGCTGCACTATCAGTTTCAGGTAATTTATCAATAACTGTGACCACTTTAAAATACTTAGAATAATACACCACTGACTGAATCCACGTTCCCCATCGTGTACAACCGGCTGAGGTGGGAGTGGGATATCTGGAAAGTTCACTCTGAATATTGAAATCCTGGATGGGGCTTTACAAAAACATTTTTTGTGTTAGAAATAACGAATTGACAAGAGGAAATTCATTCCGGATTGTTTCAGAAACCCTGTGAAGGCCATGTATGACAGGTTACATGCGTGAGGTTAGGATAAAATGTTTTAAGAAGTGGAGCTGCAGCAACCATGTATGAGGCAGCATCAGTACAAAACAACAGAACTTTAGAATCGTATATATTACCTGAGTATAAAGACTGTAAGCCTTTATTTACAAAATAAGCAATGGCTTGGCTATTCACTTTCGAAAGTTCCTTAACACATACGAGGTGTGGAATCGAAGGTCCATCAGGACTAAGTTTTCCTACTACCATATTTGCTATATACCTATTCATAGGATCTGAGGTTTCATCCATAGAGACCCATATGTAAGAATCACCTATATCCTCCCGAATGGAAGCTAAGTTTCATTGTATATTCTGTCTAAGTAATTTTTCTTAGGGTCGACTCAGATGGGATATTTTGTTTGCAGTATTTTTGTAAAAACTGTCTTAAAACCGGATTTTCAATTGCATTCCAGGAATGTTAGCAGCAACAAACGCTCTGGTTAAATCAGCATAGAAATTGCTGCTGAGATTGGATGAAGTAGGCTGTGTTAGTAAAGTTTGTTGCAGTTGATTTTTCTGCTGAGCTTTAGCCTTATGAGCCATCCTTGCACATGCTGCTTTAGGTGGCACTTCTTTTCTTGCGAAATCTAAAAATGTAAAGTAAACTTAATTAAAATAAAATCCTAATTGTTGTATTGCCGTATTTCTATCACAAAGTTAGTGGGTTCGAACAATCAAAATTTTAATGACCTGCAAATACTTTAACTATCAGAATTTAAAAGGTTAAAGTGTGTGGTCTTAAAAAATTATAGCTCAGGATAGCTCAGTCAATGTATAAATATTATAGGCCTACTCATTAAAATTAATAGAATTTATATATTTCAACTATTGTTACATACCTGTTTTGCTACAAATCTTGCAGAATATTATTTTCCATCATAAGTGAATTCTGAATATTCTGTTAGCCATTGCCGGATCAATGTAGATTTTGCACTTATATTTTTCGGCATTATCGTTAAACTTCACAGGAAAACGTCCTACCGCTCAGAACTTCTCAACACAAATAAGGTGAGGGAAAGAGCAACTGTTAACGAGCATTCAAATGAACCGTTATTATTGAGATTCAATTGGACAAAAATACAAAGTTCCACTTATTGTTTGCATTTCCTGTTAGTGTTAACACTAGAGGGCCATTCTTTTTTAAATATTTTGTAACGGTTTACCCTACTAATTGGCAGTTTTACGACTTTTTCATAAATATTTCAAAAACACTCTTTTTCCAAAAATTGTGATTTTATGACATTCTGAAGGGCAGTACAGCTAATCGGTTTCCAGATAAAGAAACAGTCATTTTTATAGCATATCTCTGAATCGGTAGCAGCACATGTTGTGATTGTTTGCCAGCTTCAAACTAAGGTTGTTCTTTGTCGGCATTTATGCCTCCAAACATAATTCGGTGAAATCTATTGCGAGTGTCGCGAGGATTCAAAACATTTGTTTCCTTTATCAATGGTTTCATGGCCGGTGAAGCAAACTTTCCAATTTTTAAATGCCTTAAATTTCGCAGTGAATGCATGTATAAATTATAAAAGTAAGAGTAAAGTGCGAAACTTTACAGTGAGTTAGGCATTTTTAGGCGAATATTAACAAATTAGGCTCTAATAACTGTTTTAGGGCATTTTAGGGCACTATAAAACTCTTTGAATACCTTTCAATTTCCATGAAACACAAATATTAATAATTATTTTTACTTTTCTCCTAAAGAAACAAAAATAGGCATTTGCCCTAGAATCCGATGTCTGCTAGTTACATACTCATAATTAGACTAATCAGACTTCAGGTGCGTACAAACAATTGTTCTTCCTCTGTCACACATAGTCAAGTGAGATGTACTGCCTGATAATAGATGACAACAGCCAGAACCTCAATTAGAGGTAATGGTACAGAAGCACTTAGCATGCGCAGTATGTTGTAAATGTAACTTGGAAAATTCAGGTGGCCCAAATTTTATTTCTGGGTCTGTACAATATATAAACAAAAATTGTACAAGACGACGTACTAAAATCCTTTCAAACGAGACTTCCTCTGAACTGTTATTACACTATGAGTTTTGCCAATTGAAACAACATCTGCTCTATGTCCTCAAAACTTTTAGGTTCAGTGTAACAGCATGCCAAGCATGGTGAGAAGTAGTCGCAGGTCATCGTACAGAATAATGTACCGGTATTGGTAGGAAGCAAAGTAAAGAGATAGGTTTGAAAGTAAATCCAAAAGAGGCAAAGCAAATGATTATGTCTCCTGACCAGAACATACTGTAGTACGAAATTGAACAGCCCAAAAAAATTGGAAATTTACCTTTGAAGAAGTGGAAAAATTAAATTGTCTTGGAGCAACAGTAACAAATATAAATGACATTCCGGAGGAAATTAAATTCAGAATAAATATGGGAAATGCCTCTATATTCGGTTGAGAAGCTTTTGTCATCGAATCTGCTCTCAAAAAAAGCTGAAAGCTAGCATTTATAAGTCAGGTGTATTACAGGTTGTTTTGTATGGTTGTGGTTGTGAATATTGGATTCTAAACACTTTGAGAGAGGAACAGAGGTTGAGGGTGTTTGAGAATAAGGTGTTGTGTATGCCATTGCATAGAGTAAGGACTTTATGGTGGGGGTAAGTGAGCTAGCTAGGTAGAAGTGGAAATGTAGTGAAAGGGAAGGAAGCTTCTCAGTCCCTTTCTTTCTTCCCCTGACGCGAAGATAGGTTTCAGGAGACAAACGATTGGCTTATATTGACGCATTACGCCAAGGCACGGGACAGTTAATTTAGTTGACCTACCTATAAAGTCATATAAACAATTAAAATACCAAAATAACATTGTACATGATATTAAACATATTCCTTGTAAAAATTCAGTCTTACTATAAAAGGAGGTCGATTCTACGTTCTTGCTATGAGAGAACTTATCAATAATAACTCGATTAAATTGATAAATTTGTTTCCAATGGAAGATTCACTCCTGCCGAAGGTCCTTGCTGCGTCATTTTTTTAGCTTGCTGTATGTTTACAGCTAGAGTTGGTCGTTCTACAAATTTTAATTTACAACTTTCTTTTCACGAATGCAAATTAAAGACTGTAAGAGCAAACTGACACTACATTCGTGTTCAAAATGCATTAATTGAGTCACCGTAGAGTTTAAATAGACAACACTACTAGCAACAACACTTACTTGTTACTTTATCACAGCCGCAAAATTTGCAGGTCGGCAATGGCTCCTGTCACGAAATAGGTTAGGCTATATGCGCGTGCGCGAGAAACAAAGTAAAACTGATCGTCTGCTCGATGGTAGAGCTTAGAAAGAATAACTAAATGAAATGCTATTGGGAGATGTAACAATTTAATCTCTATTAATTAAAAATATAATAAAAATGATAGTAAGTGATGGTTTCACAAACCTCAATTAGTCAGAATTTTTCTGAGTGTGATTTGGAATCCAATTAGCTTTTGAAGATGGCAATCATGCTGTTACTGTTGTTTTAATGGTGGTGGTGGTGGTGGTGGTGGTGGTGGTGGTGGTTGTTGTTGAATTTTAGAAATATATTTATAGTAGCCGACTTAACAGAACGTTGTTACCTTCGATAATTTTACAGATTATATCGTATTCAATTTATTGCTGTGTATAATGAAAAAGTATGCATAATTTAATTACATTCGTTTTGAATAGGACTCTCTGGTACCTGTCATTAATTTTGGAGAGACAGATCTTTACGACCAGGTGGTTTTTCCCTGAAGGATCATGGCTTAGAAAATGCCAAGAATTTATTAAGAAGATAACTAGAGTTTCACCTATAATTGCTTACGGCAATGGACCACTTCCATATCGTCGAGAAATCATCTCCGTAGGTAAGAGGAATTATTTGCCAAGTAAGAGAAAGAACAAACACTTCCAAGAATACTAACAAGTTGCCATGAGGGACTTAGATACCAAAATCTACTCTTAAGCAAAGTTTACATTGCAAAACTATTGATACTAGGTGACCATTTTGTTTATGGAACGTGAACAGCGGCGCTGCGATCTTACTTTGTTACTGTGTAGGAAAGACATAGTCTATGACTAGAATAAGAGCTCGGAGCCACCGGAGTAGCTCAGTCGGCTAAGGCGCTCGCCTGCTGATTCGGAGTTGCCCTCGGACGCGGATTCGACCCCCGCTTGGACTCATTATCTAGTTGTGTTTTTCCGAGGTTTTCTCCAACCTTAAGGCGAATGTCAGGTAATCTACAGCGAATCCTCAGCTTCATCTCGCTATCACCACTCCCATCGACGCTAAATAACCTAGTAGTTGATATAGCTTCCTTAAATACCAAGTAAAAAATAAGAGAGCGATCGTATTCCACAGGTTATGTAACAGCGGTGCGCTGCGTATTAGTACAAGCAACTGCCGTTCCACAAACAGAATGATCGAATAATAACAACAGGATGTTCAACTAACTTATGAAAATCCCCTACGGAGGCTGAGAGTTCAAATCTATTGCCTGTCCTTAAATACCAAGTAAAAAAATAAGAGAGCGATCGTATTCCACAGGTTATGTAACAGCGGTGCGCTGCGTATTAGTACAAGCAACTGCCGTTCCACAAACAGAATGATCGAATAATAACAACAGGATGTTCAACTAACTTATGAAAATCCCCTACGGAGGCTGAGAGTTCAAATCTATTGCCTGTCACGCAGGCCGCCCGGGTTCGTGTCCCGGTCAGGTCTGGGATTTTAATTGAAAAATCCATAGTGATGCTTGTAGCTGACAAGGTCGCAGTTGGGATTTTTCTCGGGTTCTCCCATTTTCCCCCATATTAGGCATCTACATCATTGTCACCATTTCTCCATTCCATAGCATTCCCCGATCGCCGGAGGGAGCTGGCCTAGGGACGAGGGAAGTTGCCTGCTCGAAAACTGGGTACGCAGCGAACCTTATTGTAGTCATCCAGTGTGTTTGGGAATGCGCCTAGCTTGAGGGTTAGCACAATAGATTGTAATAGGTCGCCATAGTGCCCCTCTTCCGAAAATTCCATTCCATTCCAACTTATGAAAATACTACGACGCTTACTGCACATTCGCCCTGCGCTACCTCTTCCCAGGTGCCTCATACAACATCGATATTTTACTACTTAATTAACTTATTATTCTCAGAACTTGAATATTACCAGCAATCGAAAAGTATTGGGAATAAATTTGAATAAGGAACAAAAAAAGCTTCCTTCTCAGGCAGGATTCGAATCACGAAATCTTAATTACCAGTCTATCGTGCTCTGGAGTGAACAAGGCTCTGAAATCAGCTACAAGGGTCGGTCCGGTTTTTGCCACTACTGTACATTAACATAGCCGTGCGGTAAAATGTTCACATGTTTAAAGTACAAGGAATCAAAATGATTTTAATGCATATGTAGCCCTGAAATACGTACGTTGACAGCATTTCGAAATAATATTGATCACTCTTATGATATTCTATCGGGAACTGTAACGCCTGGCTGGTTGACTTTCAAGGGCAATATTATAGTTTTAAGGATACCATTAATTGGCTTCATCATAAAGAATGCTAGCCAGTAGATTACCTTAGATTCTACTCCACTACCAACATAAAGGAAAAATAAACGTCGGTCGACCAATGACAAGATGAAGTGACTAGATCTCTTGGCGTGGAAACAAGCCAAGAGCCTAATCCCATGAATAAGAAGAAGAAAAATAAGAAGAAGAAGAAGAAGAAGAAGAAGAAGAAGGATACCAGTGCGAACAATTGTTTCGATTAATATGACCAGACCATTTCATCACTCCAAATAATTATCTAATACAAATCGCGACCTCATTTAATAACTTCATTGAACGCAAATTCATAAAACGTTATCCTCGATCAAGATCGTCTTCCCATAGATTTACATAAGGCGAGGAATGTAAAACATAAATTTGGTCTTATGTGAGATTCTCTGAACATATCTTCTTGAAATGTTTTGTTCTACAGCCAGTCTGTGTGTGCTTGTCAGACTAAAAGCTCGTTGTCTTCACTCGTAAGTGTAACAGACCAGCCTAAGCTTAGCCGTTCCATGACAAATCCGTGTTCCTCGAAGCGCTGCTGAAGAAAGTAGACTTCTTTACGAGTTGGTAGCTGACAAATAAAATGATTATTCTACAAATTAATAACTAAATTTTAACCTCCTTTGTGTCACGTTTTCAAGGCAAAAATCCATAAACAATTACAATAAATCAGATGATTACACTGTCTAGCAAGGCACTCTTGTGGTTGACATTGAAATTGAAGCTCCACACAAATTTCAGATATTGAGATTGGGAATAAATGCAGATACTGCAGTTAAGTTGAATTTCATAACAACGGGTAATGACTTTCGCGCCACTGTGTATATCGATAAATTTTTCATTTCATTGTATGTGAAGCATAACATTTTACTATAAAATCAGGTATGGCAACTGGATCATATCGTTGACTAAGAAGTGATACCTCGTATTTACAAAAAATAGTCATTTAATTTAATTACAATATTATTTAGACTAACTATAACTTATTATTATTGTGGTCAGAAAATTAGACAGTTAATTAATATTTTGTCCTCGTGTATAAGATCCGGTAAATCAGAAACGTATACAATTTTAACTCCTTGAATTCGAATGATAATGAGATTGAACTGTTGACAGCCTTTGAAAAATAAAAGTTGAACAGTTCAGTGATTTTCATCTGATTATCTACAATCCTGCGTTAAGAAAGAATTTCAAATATTTGCAAATTTCTCTTCTCACAACTTTCCACAGAGCTCTCCCTCTATTTCCGGTATTTCGTATGAACATGTCGCTTTGGTTATTTTTTATTTCTTTTATTTAGGAGAATGGTGTGTGTACATTTTGTAGTATGTATTTTTTCCCTGTAGTGAGATATTTATATTCGATTTGTTATAGGCTACAATTATGTTCATTTTATCAGGCAAGGGTAAACGTGATCAAGGATGAGAATGGTGACTTGCTTGCAGACGCTCATTTAATCCTTAACAGATGGAAAAACTATTTTGAACAACTCCTAAATATACATAGGCCAAATAGAAATGATCGGGACGAAATTGAAATACAAACTGCTGAGCCATTTATACCCCAACCCACACTTTCTGAAGTCGAAATTGCGATAGAAAATCTGAAAAATTATAAGTCTCCAGGTATCGATCAAATTCCAGCAGAATTAATACAAAAGGGTGGAAGCGCATTATCTAAAGAAATTTATAAGCTTGTACTTGCTATTTGGGAAAAGGAGATTGTACCAGAACAATGGAAGCAGTCCATAATCGTACCTATCTTTAAGAAGGGGGACAAGACTAACTGTAGTAACTTTCGAGGAATATCACTTTTGTTAACGTCGTACAAAATTTTGTCCAATATTCTTTTAAGAAGATTAACTCCATATGTAGATGAAATTATGGGGATCATCAGTGTGGTTTTAGGCGTAATAGATCAACTATTGACCAGATATTTTGTATTCGGCAGATAATGGAGAAAAAATGGGAGTATAAGGGTACAGTGCATCAGTTTATTCATAGATTTCAAAAAGCCATATGACTCGGTTAAGAGAGAAGTTTTATATGATATTCTTATTGAATTTGGTATTCGCAAGAAACTAGTTCGATTAATTAAAATGTGTCTCAGTGAAACATACAGCAGAGTTCGTATAGGTAAGTTTCTGTCAGATGCGTTTCCAATTCACTGCGGGCTAAAGCAAGGAGATGCACTATCACCTTTACTTTTTAACTTTGCTCTAGAGTATGCCATTAGGAAAGTTCAGGATAACAGAGAGGGCTTGGAATTGAACGGGTTACATCAGCTGCTTGTCTATGCGGATGACGTGAATATGTTAGGAGAAAATCCACAAACAATTAGGGAAAACACGGGAATTTTGCTGGAAGCAAGTAAAGAGATAGGTTTGGAAGTAAATCCCGAAAAGACAAATTATATGATTATGTCTCGTGACCAAAATATTGTACGAAATGGAAATATAAAAATTGGAGATTTATCCTTCGAAGAGGTGGAAAAATTCAAATATCTTGGAGCAACAGTAACAAATATAAATGATATTCGGGAGGAAATTAAACACAGAATAAATATGGGAAATGCCTGTTATTATTCGGTTGAGAAGCTTTTATCATCCAGTCTGCTGTCAAAAATCTGAAAGTTAGAATTTATAAAACAGTTATATTACCGGTTGTTCTTTATGGTTGTGAAACTTGGACTCTCACTTTGAGAGAGGAACATAGGTTAAGGGTGTTTGAGAATAAGGTGCTTAGGAAAATATTTGGGGCTAAGAGGGATGAAGTTATAGGAGAATGGAGAAAGTTACACAACACAGAACTGCACGCATTGTATTCTTCACCTGACATAATTAGGAACATTAAATCCAGACGTTTGAGATGGGTAGGACATGTAGCACGTATGGGCGAATCCAGAAATGCATATAGATTGTTATTTGGGAGGCCGGAGGGAAAAATACCTTTGGGAAGGCCGAGACGTAGATGGGAGGATAATATTAAAATGAATTTGAGGGAGGTGGGATATGATGATAGAGACTGGATTAATCTTGCTCAGGATAGGGACCGATGGCGGGCTTATGTGAGGGCGGCAATGAACCTCCGGGTTCCTTAAAAGCCAGTAAGTAAGTAAGTAAGTAAGTAAGTAAGTAAGTAAGTAAGTAAGTAAGTTTATTGAAAAATGTTAATTTCAGTCTTTTCATTCGAAATGCTCATTGAAAATAGTGTTATGATAATTAAGAATTCTCCTGATTTTATCAACATCTGGTTATTTAGAACAATAATCGAAGATGGTTTTTAACTGAGCGCTTGAAATATCCAACGTTTCCCTGACTGTATAATTTTTTAGAAGCAAAGGTATAAACTAAGGTTCAAATATTCATAAACATTATGTATACTGATATATATAACATAACAGCATTGTCATTTTGAAAAAAACTCATGTCATTTTCATTTTTTAAGAAGAAAAAATGTCTGTCTATAATTATTTGATCCGGACATGACTCAGAGAACGGTGTTTTTGAGTGGAAATGTCAATATATTAGAGTATATGATTGAACAAATTATTATCTTCAGTGTATTTATGAAACTGCCCTGTGCTAAGAGTTTCACATTGAAATCAACGCATATAATAAAATTAGAGGAATATTCATTTCTTATTCTTGTTTAGATATTTCTAAATATGTCTAGATTTTCAAGGAATATATTCATACATACTTCAGGTGATCTATCATATAGATGCTACATGAATTTTAAAATTAGTTTTATTTCCGAAACATCGTGATCGATGGTTTTCTCTTCGTTTATGTATGTAGTACGAAGCTTTCTTTATTCATGTCATTATGTTTTACAAGTCTGGGCTCTCATTTTAATAAGTTTCACGGCAAAAATGATGAAATAAAAAAATTTAAATTCATTATCGAGAGAAATGAAAATTCTTCTTTTCTGTTACAAAGAATATATCTACATTTTCAAATTAGTTTTCAGATATATTTCCATTTCGGAAGTTTTATTCTTAAAGTATTAAAAATTTTGAAGGAGAAAGCTAATTTCATCTAGTGTTTCGGAATATTTAAGGTTTATGTGACATGTGCTTTACTAGCGAAATTTTTATACATATATTTTTTTTGTCAAAATTTTTTACCCACGCCATTCTGGAGGTCGGTTTGGAGTTTCACTAGTGAAAGTATAATACAACCGCCTATTTACTTCTCTCTCATTAGAAGTTTTCCTGCAAATTGAGATAACCTTGCAGAACAAATTTCCTAGTTTGTAAGAACCGTGGTGTTCTGGTTCCCTTTAGATCTAATAAAGACACCAATGTAGTTAATTCACTCCACATAATTGAAAAAAAATTCAAAAGCCTAACAAAGTAGGCTTATAAATTTTATATACTTACACCATTCATATACTCAATTTTCCTTTAGACACTAGGCCTATACTTTTTTAATAAGATGAAACGTTACTACTTGTTAAAATGAACTATTCGTATTAATTTTACACTGTGTTAAATATCAAAATTTAAACAGTGCCATAATTTTGTGACTGGTTTTGATGAAATGTCCATGGCGAGAAGACTGAGAATGGCGAACACTACGTCGAAACTAGTCGCAAATGTATAAAACCTTCTCATGTGTCAAATTTTAACGAAGTGAGTAATTAAAAGTTGTAAATTCATTTTAATAACTCTAAAAGTTGATCACATTTTACCACTGTTTAAAATATTATGATTCAAGAATGAATATATACATAGCGAATTTTATTCTTTAACAAAAAATTTGACAACCTGCTTCCACATATTTTGTTCTAATGTGACGTTATTAATAAATTCGTAATTAAACGATTAATGAATTTTCGTTCATGCAATCGGAAGAATTTTTCTGTAAGTCATTTCCATTATAAGAGAAAAAGGTTCCAAAGAATTCATTTTCTTCTGAAAACATGTAGCATTTATATTACCTTTCCAGTGTATTATATTTCCTATGTTTGGCTGCAATTGGTTTCCTCATGCTTGCATAGACAACCAAGCCCACACCGATGAATTACCCTTTGCTGTCACATTATTTGTTTCTTTCTTGAATAAGGAAAACGGTTATAATCAATTTCAAGTCGTAAATGAGTCGAATCTGTACTGTTTCTAAGTATCTACAAATATTATTCTTCTATACAATATTTTTCATATTTAATTTACATAATCTCCAATTATAAGCGTACCGGTACACAATGAACAGGAAAAATAAAATAAAAATTTAAAACAATACTGAACACCGCAGCAATTGATTGATAACATGCTATTTCTTAATGAAGAACGGGGAAATACTTACAGAAAACATTTTAAAGTCTTTTTCTTGCAACAAGAATTTGCAAAACACGCAAAGCAATAATATTCAGAAATGTCACATACACATGCCTTCTTTGTAAATATATTTTGATATATTTGATATATTTGGTCACAGCACTTCTTTACATGTAATGGTGTACCTCACATTTCTGTATCCGGTGCCACCATTAACACTTACATTAACACATATTTGCAGTACATGTCTACACAACTTCTACCAATTAAACAATGTACTTTTTTATTATTACTTGTTCAATCTCCCTTTCAGTATTTCTCCTACATTTCGTTTGCTATTCTCTATTTGATCATTAATCGTAATATATCTAAATTTATATATGCCTTTCAAACCCCCTTTTTTTCCTCTAACTACTATTCACTAAGATTTCAATTTCACTTATTCTCTACAAATTATCATATTGAATTATTTGCCTTACTTGTTCTTTTGACCTTTTCTCCTATCTGTCTCTTATATTCATTTACTGTTCCAACGTTCAAATGTCAGTACTAATTTTATGCTGTCACTTGTTCATTTCTTTTAACCCTTTTTCACTTTTCACTCATTCATATTTGCGCTCACTTTCAACTTTCTCTCTATTCCACTTACACCTAAACCTTTCACAATACTCTCACTTCCTAAAAATCTTATATTTCTCTCTACACATCAGCTTATACACTTTCTCGCAACCCTATACTTCTCTATCATTTACAATTACAATTACCCTTTACTAGCACTTTTTGATCATTTCCCCACATTTTTAATCGTATCTAATAACATTGCTATATCCTCAGCTGTTGCAGGTTCTGACCTTTCTTTACTGCTTGTCTCTGCTTTATTTCTATCTCTGTCTTTCTTTCTATTTCCTTCTTCTTCTTCTTCTATTCCTCTTTTATTCCCCCCCACGCTTTCACTTCCACATTTTAGATTTCCACTCACACTCGCACCCTTAATCTTTTCACTACTTTCTTCCCTATCACTTCCTGACTCTTGGTTTCTCTTTTATCCCCACTCCCCTTTTTCTAACACCTGTGCTTCTTGTTCCGTTATTGTCAGCATTCCTTCTGGAGTGCGCTAACCTTACTGCCATCGTATGGAGACTAGGAATCTGCTTACGCTGCTTGATCACGTTACACTTATCTTCTCGATGTGTCATCACCTCTACACTTCCTCGTACGTCAGCATGTGGGTTTCTGAACTCACTACTATTCGCTCCTCTTACCATGTGATCTGCAACAATGACTTGTTCCGTCCTTGGAGTTGGGATGATTTTCTTCTGTTCCTTCCTTCGCTCATGTAGCAAACGTCGACTTTGTCCTCTTTCGTTCTTCTCGTTAGTCCAAATTCTGGATGATCTTCATTCCTCAGGCAAAACTCCAGATCATACCATTTTCCGTTCACTTTCAATTTAGCTTCGTACATTTTAGCAAAGTGACCCTTCGCCCTCGCTGGTTTCATATAAGGTAGTAGTCGTTTCTTCTATTTCTTACTTCAAATGACATATCTGTTTCCACCCTCACTCCTGAACCCCGGAGCCGTCCTAGATTGTTCAGAATAACTTCCCTTACTTTTGTATTCTTGAGGCTCAAGAAGATAGGCCTTTATTTCCTTTCCCTAATCTATACGTATGGTCGACATGTTCTTCTCTCAACTCTATATTAAAGATCACTTCACATAAATCTCTCACTTTCTTAAAGGTATCCATCTCTTTTTCCCGGCCCCTTTCTTCAACCCCGAAAATTATTAAGTTATCTTTTCTCAACTTGAGGTCGTATTCACTCATCTTCTTCTTTAATTTGTTATTCTCTTCTATCAACTCTTCTATCTTTTCACAGATGTTATCTACTTTTAGTCTTAAAGCCTGGTTCTTCATATCTACTTCTACTTGATTCAAGCCTGCATTATTATTCCGTTCCTCTCTACTTAATTCACTTACTTTATCATTTCCTGATGTCTCTTTCCGTAACCACTGTTCCAACTTCTCTTACTGTAATCTTCGCTTCTTCCTCAGGCCAATAGCCTTTATACTGTGTAAGCGATTTGTGCACACGCGACTGCTCTCTCCGGCTTTCTGCTGTAAACTCCTTTGTAAATATGCTCAATAGAGGTTTCAAGTATAGTTGTGAAACTTAGACTCTCACTTTGAGAGAGGAGCAGAGGCAAAGGGTGTTTGAGAATAAAGTGTTTAGAAAATATTTGAAGCTAAGAGGGATGACGTTACAGGAGAATGGAGAAAGTTACACAACGCAGAACTGCACTCATTGTATTCTTCACCTGACATAATTACGAACATTAAATCCAGACGTTTGAAATGGGCAAAGCATGTAACAATCTGATGCTTTTCCAATTCACTGCGGGCTAAAGCAGGAGATGCACTATCACCTTTACTTTCTAACTTCGCTCTAGAATATGCCATTAGGAAAGTTCAGGATAACAAGCAGGGTTTGGAATTGAACGGGTTACATCAGCTTCTTCTTGTCTATGCGGATGGCGTGAATATGTTAGGAGAAAATACACAAACGATTAGGGAAAACACGGAAATTTTACTTGAAGCAAGTAAAGCGATCGGTTTGAAGTAAATCCCGAAAAGACAAATTATATGATTATGTCTCGTGACCAAAATATTGTACGAAATGGAAATATAAAAATTGGAGATTTATCCTTCGAAGAGGTGGAAAATTCAAATATCTTGGAGCAACAGTAACAAATATAAATGACACTCGGGAAGAAATTAAACGCAGAATAAATATGGAAATGCGTGTTATTATTCGGTTGAGAAGCTCTTATCATCCAGTCTGCTGTCAAAAATCTGAAAGTTAGAATTTATAAAACAGTTATATTACCGGTTCTTCTGTATGGTTGTGAAACTTGGACTCTCACTCTGAGAGAGGAACATAGGTTCACGGTGTTTGAGAATAAGGTGCTTAGGAAAATATTTGGGGCTAAACGGGATGAAGTTACAGGAGAATGGAGAAAGTTACACAATACAGAACTGCACGCATTGTATTCTTCACCTGACATAATTAGGAACTTAAAATCCAGACGTTTGAGATGGGCAGGGCATGTAGCACGCATGGGCGAATCCAGAAATGCATATAGAGTGTTAGTTGGGAGACCGGAGGGAAAAAGACCTTTAGGGAGGCCGAGACGTAGATGGGAGGATAGTATTAAAATGGATTTGAGGGAGGTGGGGTATGATGATAGAGACTGGATTAATCTTGCACAGGATAGGGACCGATGGCGGGCTTATGTGAGGGCGGCAATGAAGCTTCGGGTTCCTTAAAAGCCATTTGTAAGTAAGTAAGTAAAGCATGTAACAAGTACGAGCGAATCCAGAAATACATATAGAGTCTTAGTTTGTAGACCGGAGGGAAAAATACATTTCAGAAGGCCGAAACGTAGATGGGAGGATAACATTAAAATAGCTTTGAAGAAGGTGGGATATGATGGTAGGGACTGAGCTAATCTTGCTCAGGATAGTGACCGATGACAGGCTTATGTGAGGGCGGCAATGAACCTCCGGATTCTCTAAAAGTCATTTGTAAGTAATTAAGTAAGCGGCTTTAAGTAACTTCTTTACCTTATCATAATATCATATCATATCATATCATATCATATCATATCATATCATATCATATCATATCATATCATATCATAATATCCTAACACATCATATATCATATCATATATTGCACCACATTATATTACATATAATACTAATTATATGTGCAGCAAATGCTACAAACTAAGTTCATTACAAATACAAATATAAATTTTTCAGATTTATTTTCAATGAAGAATAGGCCTACCAGTCATTTTAAAAGTTATTTTCTTCCTTAATAATCAAACATACTCTCTTTGAACGGTTTTTTATGCTAAATACTTTTTTTTTTAATCTCTCCATCTTCAGTTTTTGAGTTTAAAAGCGAAAACGCAAATAACAATGTCAGGACGATCAGTGGATTTTTCATATGCGAGTATAGCAGTAGTAGAGGTCGTTGTGGATTGAAGATGAGAGTTGAGAAAATGTCAGGTTTGCCATGCTTTCGAACAATAGACATAGCATCTTCATAAAGCTGGTGCATGTTTCGTGAACTACCTTGAAATCTAGAGGATATAATCATTTTATCCGGCTGAAATGATCGGGAGACTACAAAATCTTGTGGACCTCTTATTTTATTAGTAAGTAATAACTTTTGGTCTTTCCTTAGGAACTGTAATTTTTGCGTTCTCTCCAGACAATACCGGAGATAATCACGCATATAAATATCCACACTAACCGCCATTAAATATATGAAAGAGAACCCACACCACTTGATTAATAACTATAAAAATATTTCATTTTTAATAACAATAATTTTAACTTACGTAAGTTTTGTAGTTTTCAATAACATATACTGTATATATTATACAGTTGTCACTCAGTAAATTATAGAAATGAAGATCTAATTTAGGATATTATCTACGTATACTTAAATAACCCAAAAGGTTTGAGTTTCATATCATCAATAGGCCATATCATTAATATGTATATTAGTGACAAATACTCGTATCATGGCATTAACCATAATAATATTTCACTTTTAATGGTGATAATGTCATCAAACCACCTCAAGTTTCATAGTTTTTAATATCCAGTACACAGCTGTACTCAGAAAATTACACACCACAGAATCAGATCTGTAAATCATTTTTCACAAGCCTTGAAAGTTTTTAATAACCAATTATAGAGACGTTATAAAAACCACACAAAAGAAGATCGACATATTGTTGTCATTATGATGTTATAGAATCTGCTCTGATTTGCTCTATAAATGTCAGAAATCCTGCAGGTCATGGCCTTCGTGTAATATTGCTTATTGTAGTTTGTGTGTGTGTGTATGTTTTGTTTTATTCTGAAAAAGCCATTAGTTCTCAAAACTGATGACAGACGGATTTTGGAAAATAGGAAAATTATGTAGGAAAATTGACGTTTCACTGAAAACTACTATTTTTCTGAAAATCTTTGTATTGCAGGCTTCAAAATGAGGAGTTATTCATTAAAATCCGTTCAGCCGTTTTCTCGTAATTTCCGTTACCAGTTCAAATTATATATATATATATATATATATATATATATATATATATATATATATATATATACCATGTGACACAGAAGTCAGTTAACAAAAATAGCAAACACTACTGTAATTCGAAATACAATTGTATACAGCATGTTCACTACCGAAAATGTTCTAAATGTGCTCCATTTACTTGAAGATAGTGCTTCACACGATCCTGACATTCTTCTGTGGCGCTTGGAAGTGTTGCAGGTGGAATGTGCTGGATAACATTGATGATCCTTTGTTTCAAGTCATCTATAGATGTAGGCTCTGTCTGAAAAACGTGCTGTTACAGAAATCAAGAATGTGAGGTCTGGTGACCGTGGAGGCTATGGCTGAGGTCCACTTCGTCCAACCCAGTGCACACCGAACATCTCATTTAATTTCTGACGAATTCTTATAGCATACTGTGCCGTGGCCCCATCTTGTTGAAACCACATTTTTATCGGTTTATTCAGTGGCAAATCATACAGTAACTTCATTACAGTGTTGTCTAGAAATTCCCCATAATGTGTGTTCGTTTACATTTCCAATAAAGAAATGTGGTCCCACAACCATAACACCTAGTATTCCACACCATACCATAACTTTTGGAGAATCAGGGTTGTTAGCTTCACACATCCATCTTGGGTTTTCTTTGGACAAGTATTGCGTATTTTGTGTATGAGCGTGCCTACCCAAAAGAATAAGCTTTCTTCACTGAACAGAACATGCTGAAGGAAGGATCGATCAGACGCAAACGATATGTTCGCCTTTTGAGTGGATCCTCTTCTTGCATTGTGTGTAAATATCGTAGGCCTAATTTGGAGGGGTTAAAACGCTGGCCGTATTCATAGACATTCTTAGCGCGGGCTTCCAGTGGATGATCAGCGAACTAACATCTTTCGTATTCATAAACCAGTGTTAGCGATATGATATGATATGATGTGAATCCCGTACAAGTAACCGGGCTAGCGAAATGTCTAAGAATAGCACCCGCAGATATCAATATTCCGCCAACAGATGATCTATTGACACCACTTTCTCGAGCCACAAAGCACACTGACCTTTTAAGGCTGGGCGTTATTTTCGCAATGATGTCTATTGAATGCTGTCAGTAGCAGATTTGGGACAACCAATTCATTTCTTGTCGAGTACACTGAAAGATGTTTTAAATTTATGCAATGATTTGGCTACATTTTGGTATGGTGGTTTTGGAATGTCAGGATGACGACGATGAAACTCGTCTGCAGCTTTTCTTGTCCTGTGATTGTCCCCACAAAGCATTAGTTCCACTCGCGGTTCAGGAGTCAACACGATCTCTTCAAATTTGAACGAATATGAATATCACAATTGAAAACAATAAGCAATAATGCTATCTTCTTCAGCTATTACTCAACTCAAAACAATAACTGAAATTTTTAAACAATAAACGAAACAAAACACAAACTAACGGTAGCATTGTTGTTTACCGTACAATGACCTACTTTATTTTATGTGCTCTATTCAGTTTACGTATTCCACAAAAACTAATTGAGGAAAACTGATAAGGAGGTAAAAGTGAAGAATTCTAGCGGCACAAAAGGGGAATATGTACCTTACTACAAGGTATTTGTTAACAGTACAAATGAAAATGTCACTCAGATTATGGATATCTTGGAGGGAACACGTAGATAGATAGTAAACTGCCCCCCCATTGAGGGTAGCCCTTACGGACTCAGTATATCCTCCAAAAAATTATTATACATATGTAAACATAGATATTAAATTTTAAAGAAGGGAAAGGGCGTGAAAAATTATAATTGCTATTAATGTGGCACCATGTGATTAATTAGGATTTGGCAGGATTTTTTAACACAATTATCACAATGTCATCCCTCAGAGATGCTGGCAGAGCAAACTTCCGTCGAAATTCTTCGAAAAAAGCTGGTACAGTCCCTCGAGCACCTATGAGCAAGCCGAATACCTCAACGTGAATTAAGGCATATTTCAGCTTGAAATAGTTGACTGTAGTCTCAGAGATCGACTTCTTCTCAAGGTGGACCTCGGCTGACTGATGACATTCTACTTCAAAACGTATCGTGGGGTCCACAATGATGCCCTGTTTAGTGTCAGCATTGTACGCTAAAATATCTACTCGTCTCGTTGACCCATTTTCAGCTAGACAGGGGATTTCTTCTTCTACTATCCAGCACTTATTTCTTAATGCGGCAGCAATTTTGGATCTTACAAATCATGTCTAGAGTTCCTTAAGAGCAATCCCTGTTCACAGAATCCCAAGACGTGTGCTAAAGTTTCATTCTCCGGGCAGCCATGTCTGCACCGGGTACCGTCCAGAGATCTGCCGGGAACGGAACGAACAGCTGCTAAATATGCTGTCATTTTCAGGCTAGATATCCATTCACTAGTCGAAAGTCCTTTCTCGTTTACAATTGAGCTGTTGGCGGCTGTTACTTCGCTATACATCTCAACACCTTTTCCCCGTCCTGAAAGGGTCTTCCATGATTCATATTCACGACCTCTCAATTCTTCTCGAAAATTTCGAATTGTAGCTTTAGTAAAGTCTTCAGGAAAAGAAAGGTAGAGGGAATCACACGACGATTTGAGTTCGACATCTGTCTCATCATGTTAACATGAGGATTATTATTATTCCTCATCTTTTACAATATCCACCTCGCGTCAATGGAATTCCTTGTCACAAAGTATTAGGGGCTGCAAGACAACAAACACCTTTAAGAACAGCTTAAAAGATAACCTTATTAGCATTTCACTCCAATCATACTGATTTAAAATATTACTGACTACACTGTTGCTTTTTTCTTTAGACATCATCCTAATTGTGCTGCATTCTCAAAATTGTCTCATAATAATCTCTTTCTATTATCTAATATCATTTGAAATATATTAACATTCTATGTATTTTAGTTTAATTCTGCTACACAGTTTATTTCAGTGTTTAATTAATAGTGCATAGTATTTTGTTGATTAATTCATAAATAACTCTTGTATACATGTAACTCTCACCTAAATCAAACTGTTGAATTCTTTGTAAGTTCATGCATATGTATATACACTTTTGCTGGTTGAGTGGAAGAGAAGGCCTTACGGCCTTAACTCTGCCAGCTAAAATAAATCATTATTATTATTATTAAATCATTATTATTATCTGCTCTGATTAATGATAGACAGATGTTACAATGTTACTAATAGTTATTTCAGTTTCACAATTAATAATGTTTTCCATTTGTTATTTGTCAACTGACTTTGTGTCATATATATTATATTATATTATATTATATTATATTATATTATATTATATTATATTATATTATATTATATTATAATATATTATATTGTATTGTATTGTATTGTATTGTATGTTACGTTACGTTACGTTACGTTATGTTTGTATTGTATTGTATGTTACGTTACGTTACGTTATGTTATGTTATGTTATGTTATGTTATGTTATGTTATGTTATGTTATGTTATGTTATGTTATGTTATGTTATATCATCATGTTTTTTGTCACTGAGGATAGTTTGTCACCGAAGATATGTCGTTAACATATACATTTTCTAATTTTTTATACTGAGGGGATTTTGTCACCAAAATACGAGTAATAATTGTATGTCATTGTAAAATAGATGACGTAGCTTCCGCTGAAGTTGGAGATTCAGCTTTCATTGCTTCTACACATTCCACAGCTCCAATACTACCCCAATTTGCTGAGTGGTTCGAATGCTCTGTAGGTTCTTTTATAACGGTTTTCTTACCTGAAAAAATAGTCATCAGTGAATTACAAATGTCGCGCTGATCACATCTCCATGCAATCCCGGCCTTCGTAACTTTGTGTTTTGTATACATATGTCCATTATAGATTAATTTATCTCTTGCTCTATTACTTTTTACGAATCGCAATAATTCTGCCATACCTTTACTTAAAGATTTTGAAATCAATGAATCCTGTTACTTGAAGATTTAAAATTCAAAAATCAATGTATCCTTGAAACGAAATGAATAATATGAACACAATGAAGTGGGAAGTTTTATATTATGTATCATTTTATATAGGTATCATCAAAGGAAGTGACACGAAGGGGAGAAAAATTGTGGTGGCGAATAGTGATGAGAAAATTAAATGGTGACAAAGTATGGTGGTGACAAAAGTGATTTGGTGACAAAATATGGTGATGATAAAAGTGAATTGGTGACAGAATGTTCCAGTGGAAAATGTAATATGTGACGAAATCACCGGGTGACGAAAAATCGGTGACGAAAATTCAGGATCCCCATCATTAATAACAATAATCAACATCCTTATTTTTCAAATCCTCTGTAGTCCATGCCATCCTTTTCTGGTATCGTCTCCAATTTCTGTATAATTAACACTCCAATCAAATTATTCTCGTTACTAATTCTTTAAAGATGATATAGCTATTAGGCCTACTTAATGCACATTCAAATTGAAATTAGTGATTAATAAAATTAATATTATTCTGTTTCAGTTGGGAAGCCACTGCCAATGGTGAAAATTCTTAATCCTACACAAGAACAAATTGACGATTTGCATCAGAAATTCACCACGGAACTTACAGCTCTCTTCGAAGAAAAGAAAAAATTGTATGTAGCAAATCACGAAAATGTTCACCTCGTGATCAAATAATATATTAAGTTGATGCATAAATTGGCAGAGTTTTTTAAGTCAATGATTAATTAATTTTACATAAAATACATATAAATAAATTAATTAACAATATATTCTCCTGCATTGTTTATGACCAGGCAGCGAAACTTTGTGTTCGATGAAACACGTTTGCTGGTTCTGTACTACAGATATGGGTTTGTTTACTTGCACGTGAGTAGAGTCATGGTCAGCAGTGAAGAGGAATAGATAGAGATCACAGATTTTCGCATAATGACCTGAAGTCTAGAATGAATATAGTAATTTCTGGTAATGTAGGGGAGTCGACAGGCAAATTAATTAACTATTTCAGTTTGGATTTACAATTTAAGCATGTCAATAAACTGGTCATAGAGCGGAGTGAAGTAAAAGTCGAACGTAATTTAATGGAGAATACAATGAAAGAGTTGAAAGAGAAGGTCGAGGAATTCAACAGGAAGATGGAAGAAATGTAGCAAGAAAACAAGCAAAAGAAGAAGTTAAAATTCTGGGAAAGAGGAAAAAAATGTGAGGTTAGCAATATCACGTCCACAATGCATGAATATGAAATACAAACTTTACTCGAAAAGTAATGTCACGCTACTTGACATACTTCGATAAAAAATTACACAAAATAATTATATAATTAAAAACAATTGTAATGGTTTTAATCTTTATTCCTCTTCGTTGCTGAGAAAACAGTATTGAATAAAATAGCATGGACTACATTATATTTACAAGAATGTTTGCATTTGATCAACATCTAAATACTCGTACACACGTGCAGAGTAACCTTCTGAGTCCTGAGAGCATAGTATACTGTATCATACTTCATACATGATTATGATATGAGATGTAAGTGCAGAGATCCGAAGTATAGCATAATATACCTGTATTTGTTCTTTAAGTGTAACCTACAAAATTTTTTCAGCATTTTTCCTTATGTCGGTGACTTTTTTAAGTGTAGAATTATATTGAACTTTAAAAATAAAACAACAAATGTTTCAGAACTCAGGAGAGTAAGTCACTGTCATAATAAAATTATGGCTATATTGTCAGGAGGGCTTCCATAACCACGAGAACAGAGCAGTTTCTTTTTTCAATCCTATTTGAGGGAGGTGGGATATGATGTGACAAAAATCGATGGTGCCAACCAGTACTAAGTAACCACTTGTAGATTGTTTTCATGGTAGTAGTTTAAAGAAATGATAGAGAACAATTCAAGTTATGTTCAGTAAATAACCATTTAAGTACTTATAAATGTTTTTTTATATTAAACATTATTCCATGACAAATAATGAACTAGTCATGTCACGCAATTTAGATTTCAAGACAAAAACAAAAGTTTACAAATACTACCTCGCGTTTCTGTATTATAGTTTTAACGTAGCAGTTTATGCAGTACACTGAGTGAAAACATAAACGCCTATGTTATATCTAAAAATGACTTCTATTTTATTTTATCTGCGTATGTGGTTTTTATATTTCAGTCCTAGAGTAATTACGTAACTCTTACACTTGCTATATCGTAGCGAAGAAGTATCTATTTGTGACTCAGCCACGCCAGCGTCATAAACTGCTAAATAAATAGTTTGTGTTAAATTTTAACTTCAAGACTTAATTCTATACAATTATCTATCAACTCACACATATTAATTCTTAAATAACGACTATGAGCGAAGTATGTTGTAAGCAATCCAGTTCGCACATACAAAAGTTATGTTTTTCCATCCAAAACTTAAGAAAACACATTTGTGCCAATTTACAAACTCAGCTGAAATCTATTTTCGGTATGAATAGTTACAAAAATCTATCATATACAAGAGAAAATATATTTCAAGAAAAATTTGAGCCCAAATTCAGACATTCAACTTGTCCTTATTATGTAGTCACATGCAGGCTACAATTATCTGCCAATCACAGTACAAAACGTCCTGAAATTTAATTTCCTGTATAATACAATCTACCAGTCTCACAGACAAGTTGGAAATGCTTTTCACAGCCAGTCAGTTGAAATGAAAGTATCTTTAACTAGACTGAACTACCCAAACCGATCAAAACTAACTTCAACGCTATAGGAAGCTTTTGTATGAACTTCACATTTAACTTCAACGTAGAGCTGAAACGATTCATGGCTCCTATCAACAGCAACAGAAACATTTCCAACTGCAGCAACTGCTTGCCTCTATTTTCGTTCAGTGCCATGCTCGATGTCCACAAAACAAGCATCTGTGGCTCCTGGAGCTCGAAGGTTGTACCTCCATTTATCATCCTGGAAGAAAATTAATGACAAGTGTTTCACACCACAAAAATTGGAGGGAGTTGTTTTCAATTAATATAGCCTATGTATTTTTTAAAAACCAAATGTAGAAAGATACAGATGGAAACAAATCAAGAGGTGCATGATTTCACAGAAAACCCCATATCACGGTATAAGTATCAAGTTAATAATTTCATAACTTACAATAAATCAGTGCCAATAAAGTACTAACTGTGTGAATTTTAATAGCTTATTCCTTGGATAGAGTACAAGAAAAAATTATAGCCTAATATCACATTAGTTCCAAATGAAAACTATTCTCAAAAAGGAAATAATTTTCCCCTAAATGTTAACAATGTTTTACTCGATAAGTAGACTATCCGTACGATTCTGATTTTTACTCCCATCATTAGTGAAACTGATAAAGAATGATTTAGCCCTTTGCAATTTTTCAATAAAATGAATGGCTTACTTACAAATAAATTGAAAAGATTGACACGTATCGTTATTTTCTGCCATTAGGAAGTCCGACAATCACAGAAACAGCAAATAAATTAATATTAGATGACGGACAAAGTTACATTTACATGTATGAAGCGTTATTTCAGGAATTACTTCGAGCACAGAAGTTCATGTGAACATGCGACAAGCTTGAAGCAAATCTCCAACTCACCTGGCTGAGAACCCAAGAAGAGTTGTTCTACATCAAACGCCGGGAAAACCTCAAGTCATACAACATGCGACAAAATAATAACAATTACGAATGTTATAACTATTTTCATTTTATGGAAAAAGTAGCTTATTCAAGGGGAGCCCGCAGGTTTTCATATCAGTAGGGGCAAATCCCTTCCATGATACCCATGGTGTTAATCTTTAAGAGTACCATTCGACCTTATTATCTCCTTCCCGATACATTATAACGGAACTAACCCACATGGAAAATATGCACAGTTAGGTATTACGGATATGCATCTCCAGAAACAGATCGTATATTTCGCTTTTCATTACCTCATTGGGAAAATAAGTTCGTCATTTTCTGAACAATATTTAATATAAATTCATGCAGTAGTGATAGACCAATTTCGTGACCACTAAATTTTCCAGATCTGACGCAGCCCGATTTCTTTGTTTGGAGTTTGTGAACAATGATGTCTATGTACTGCGATCCGAAGCTATTGATAACATAAAAGCGAATGATGACTCAGCTTTTCAAAAATTAACTCTGAGATGTTAGATAACGCAAGGAAGGAAATATTAATTTCACGATATGAATTTTGCTACGTACGTCATGGGGACACGTTAAGGTCCATATGATCAAAACTCCCATCCTTATAGAATATTACTTAAAATAAATAAGATCATTTCTCGTGACAGCAGTTCTATTTTAAGTCTTTCTGTACTTTTTTGAGCTAAAATAAATTCCTTCGGCCTGACTATATTACCGTGATAAAAGTTTAATTAGAAAGTGTTTGCACCCAATTATTTTGCCTCAAATAGCGATTTTATTACTCACTATGTAAAATCCATAACGTGAAAAATATACGTCATTTACATGGTACAAATTTTTAGTTTTAGTTTTACTTTTCAGTACATTTCATTAAAGTTGTATTACAAAAGAATACTGAACATATGGAAGAAATAGATAGACGAGCTATACGGTATAGGAATCGTCCAGATAGGCCTAACTTACAAGCAAACATTCTCATGGGGGCAGATAAAAAAGTTAACATTTTTTCTTCCACCACGTCAATAATGTCAAAACAAATGCTTATAGAAATTTTGACCACTTCAACGCAATTACAAAGGCCGTAAAAATAAGTATCCCTGGGGCCGTTTACAGAAAAAAACACATTTTCATGCAAGGATTTATTGGAACAGATACAGAAATTGTTGAGCTATTTTTCAACATATTCCCCACCGGAATTGAGATATTTTTGTCATACCAAGGGATTAACTTTTATATCTCAGTGTCGTAGAAATTTGTCGCCTGAGATCGGAACCGGTGTGTTGACAGCCGTCTACACCTCTCTGTCGATCCCATGGAATGAAAAATGTCTCAATTCCGATGGGGAATATGTTGAAAAATAGCTCAACAATTGCTGTGTGTTTCAGTAAATCTTTCCAAGAAATTGTGTATTCTTTCTCTACACGGCCCCAGAAAAACTTATATTTACGGCCCTCGTAACCGCTCTCGAGTGACAAAAATTTGTAAAACACTTGTTTTGATATTATTAACATGGTGAAAAAAATACCTTTTTTATTTGCGCCCATAAGAATGTCTGATGTTAGCTATTAAAGATGAAGCAGCCGTATGAAAATAAGAAAAAGGATTTTCTTTTCTAAGTGAAGAAGTTGAGTTAATGCTTAAGGAAATGAATAATGCGAAAGTAGATGGAATTGATGGAGTCACCAATGAATTAGTGAAATGCTTGGTAAAGACAAGAAGGAAATTATACCATTATGCAATGAAATAATATGAGAAAGGTGAATTACCTGAAGATTTCATGGAGACAGAGTTGCTGCCAATATCTACCAAGAAATGTAATTAGTTCTGAACTATAAGCCTCATATCGCACTCGGCAAACCTCTATTTTTATTTATTACTTCCAAACTGCCTACATTTATTGTCAGAATTATTAAGATAAGAAACATTATGACTAAGTTTAGCCTGATTTAAGAGACGTTTGTATGTTTCTTAGCTGTCATAAATATTGGACATTTCGATCTGATTAGTAATGTAACAAGACGTCCGCTCAGAACAAGTACGCACTAAATGAATATAAGTTTTAAATTACTGTTTCTCGGTGGTTGCCATTCACTGTTTTTCTTTAGTGAAATAATTAAAGGATAACAATTATTAAAACCATTAAGGAACCACTTTAAAAAATCGTCAAAAAAAAAAGAGCAATGGTTACTAGGATTCATGTAGTTTAGCCAATTTTAAGTAGTAAGAAAATCAATAAGTGCATTCAAATTAGAATCATAATAACTACGATAACAGACTAAAGTTTAGACGATTAAAAGAAGGTAGAGAATGTTTAAATGTTATAGAGTATCTATGGTACCATGATCTGAAAGATTTAACTTAACTTCAGTAAAAATTACATCACCAGATATATTTGTTGTAACAACGTTATCTAAACATGCTAGTCCCCGAGTAGAACTTTTGTTTAGACCAGACCCGTGCACGCTTTGCCCGTACGAGAATGCTCTTGCCCCGCGTCAAGGTGAGTCCGCAGTTCCGCTCTCCAATCCAAGCTCGAGAGTTTTTATATATTATTTGCTTTTTTTGTTTGCTTGATTTTATTTAGTATTTAATATATTTCGTATCAGTGGCATTCATTGTAAAGTTTTATGACACGGAGAGTTTTAAAGTTCAAAGAGTAATATAATAGGCTATATGAACTATAATATCGATGCGATGGTGTTTAGCTAGACTTTTTAAATGTGACTTTTTTGCTATATTAGTGTAATAGTTAAAATTTAATTACAAAACGTGAAGATATATATATATTTTTTTACAATTATGTTTATATTCCTTCATATAAGATAACTAATAATGTGTTAAAATTTAATTTGTATTGTTCCTGAAAAATTATTCTTTTGTGGGATAAGCCCTTTTACCTAAACACCATCTATATTATCACTAACCTACAAATGTGATCAAACTAGGGACGCGTTTTAATGCTAAATGTTCAATAAAATAATATTACGATACATTTCAGACATATATCTACTCATAAATCAACTTCTCACATCTGTTAATGTACAGGATTCCTTAAAGTTATATTAGTTACTTTCGAGGATATTGATCATTCTATCAATGAAAACATCGGATCCCTGACATCTGAAGCAGTAATTAGGAGAGGGAGAGACCGATTTAATAGCGAAATGATATCTCCATATTTTTTTGTTACATGTATTCGCGGGGATGTTCTGGCGACTTGGTTAGAATTAGCTTCCCACACAGATGGTTCACATCCTCTCGTCACTTGTCAGAATCGGACAGATTTAGGGCCACCTTGGGCAGGGTTCTGCATTGACACTCGTCGAGGCGTAAAATCAGAGAGTTAGACTGGACCCGTGGGAAAGCAACTGCAAGCTTGGGATTTTCCAAAGAACGGGGTTCTCCAAAATCGACAAACTAATTAGATGTTGTGGGAAATCCAAAGTCTAAATTTAGATATGACGTATTTCGCGCCCAATAAGAAGAGATCGTGGTTCAACTTATGAGGTCACTTTGGACCAATAGAGAATAGATTTTAGGCCGGTTAAGTGACGTAGTTTTTAACCAATAGGATAGTTGGTTTTAGCGTAGGGTAGGTTTTTATAAATAAGGGTGACGGGGAGCGGAGAAAAACACAACATCTCATCGTGTCGGCGGCCCTACATACAGGGCACAAACACAACTTCATATCGTGTCGGCGGCCCTACATACAGGGCACAATCACAACTTCTCATCGTGTCGGCGGCCCTACATACAGGGCACAATAACTACTTCGTTTTGTGTCGACAGGACTACGACTTCTTTTCGTGTCGACGGCACGACACACTGAGTTTTTTTTTTTTTTTTTTTTTTTTTTGGTGTCGGTGGCCCAACTTAATAGTCTTTCTTCCGGCGAAGACTCGATAGATTGAACTTTGTCATCGGCGAGACTACTCGCCAACGTTTAGGAGCTTCGATCATAGTGTACGGGACAGAGTATTGAATTTATAGTATCGGATAGAGCTTATTCAGAGCTGCCATAGAGTCGACACAGAAGTGCGACCAACGATTGAGTTATAAGTCAGCCGGAAATACATACTCTAGGGTTTACCAAGTGAATACGACAACAAACTTATAGTTTTGGAGTTTACACTGCCTTTTATATAAGTAGCCGGCTTGGTAATATTCCTGACATCCTACACCACAACCGTACCTCGGCTACCCTGAGTGAATCTCACGCAACACCGAGACGCGCCCACCCTCAAATGGCGCCCAGCGTGGGGCTCGAAGGAAGACAGCTGTTCCAGTGACCGGCCCCGGGTGCGAATACAGCATCAAACAACGCGGGAGACCGGATGGAGCAGTTCAGCCCTGCATAGCCGAGGAACGACGCTGGAAGGCGGGAATAGAACCAGGCCATCGCGAGATCACGACAACACTAGAGAAGGCAACACGGAGACCACCAGAGAAGGCGACTCGGAGAGGCGGTGGCAAGTATGAATGGAGGACGTATAAATGTGTATATATGTACATGATATTTTGGGGGAATAATTATAAAGTGTATATGTTTCAATTTGTGGTGTGATATTTTGGGTGTATATATATATATATATATATATATATATATATATATATATTTTTTTTGTGTTTGATTTTGGGGAAAGAGTGAAACAAGTGTATTGCGTAATTTGTTGGAAGTGAGTAGAGTGCAAATACAGGCCTAGTTAGACTATTATTGGGAAAGCAAGCGTCGGATAGATGACAGAGTAGCATATAGATGATACTACGTAGCCATAGGAGTAAAGTAGTTAGGAAAATACGAGAAAGACGAGGAAATAGAAACAAGGGAACCATGGAGCAAAGGAAGGACGAGGAAATTATGGAAATCAGGGAGGAGGTCGAGAATAACGCAGGACAGGAAATAGAGGGAGAGCGAACGGTGGAAAAGCAACAGAGAGAAAGTGGCCAAGGGGAAATGACGTTAGAACAGTTGTGGGAGCAGATGAGACACTTCATGGAAAATAATTCAAGGGAAAGTAGAGAACAAATGAAACAAATGGAAACTAAATTAGAAAATAACTATAGGGAAAGTAGAGAACAAATAAAACAAATGGAAACTAAATTAGACAACAACTCAAGAGAAAGTAGAGAACAAATAAAACAAATGGAAACTAAATTAGAGAATAACTCAAAGGAAAGTAGAGAGCAGATTCTGAGGGAAAGTAGAGAACAAATAAAACAAATGGAAAGTAAATTAGAAAATAACTCAAGGGAAAGTAGAGAGCAGATAAAACAAATGGAAAATAGATTGGGGGAAAGTTCGAGAGAGATTAGAGATCATATTGCAAAATTAGCGGAAAGAGGAAACAAGATGGAAGACAAAATAGAGAAGCTAGAGGGTAAATTAGCCGAGAATGGGATCGGAATGGAGAACCAACTGAAGATAGCTATGGATAGGATGTCAGAAAGTATGAAGGATTTAGAAGTCAGAGTTAGAGATAACGCTGTGAGAGAGAATAGCGACCTAAAATCAGCTGTTGAGGAAACGATAGTGGAGAAGGTTCGAGAAATTCAGAATTCGGTGGAAGAGAAAATAGGTGAGATGGATCAGGAAGTGGACGGTTTCAAGCGAGCCATAAAGAATAAAGAAAGGGCGGATAACGAATGTTTGGAAGAATTAAGAAGTAAACTAAACACAATAAACGACGTACTAAATGGGGGTAGTCCCGCAAATTTAAGCGGACATGGCAGCTCGGACCGTGCAGTTTCTAGACATGAGGGCACAAGTGAGAGCCCGGCATCAGGTAGTAACATAAATGTAAGACATGTTAACAATAGTGCTGGTGAGGAATGTCAGACCTCACGGGATGATTTGCGTAGTGAGTTGATGAATGTAAACGACAAGGCATATTTAGGCCGTCCCCAGTACCCCACTCACATTTTGAATGAGATTGCTTACCCTATTTTTGATGAGGTTGAATTTTCAAACCCACATAATTACATAAGTGAGCTGGAAACGTACTTTAGAGTAAGAGGGGTGCCGGATGACTTAAAAATGACTGTCGTACGAAAGAGCCTAAAGAGCCGACCACTCAACTGGGCGCTAGTGGCCCTAGGGGATAATGTCACATATGAGGAATTCAGAGAAAAATTTTCGGAGAGATACTGGGGACAAAGACAACAACAAAGAATTAGGAAGGAAATTAATCAGAGCAGGTTTGACGCGGGAAGAGGCGTCTCTATGATAGATTATTTTCTTGAACTTGTTAAGAAAGGGAAAAGCCTCAATCCGCCAATGCCGGATTCAGAGCTGATCCAAACTGTGATTTCGCAATATCCAGAGAACATCAGATATAATCTGATCGTAGCAGGACCCCGAGACTTCGGGGAAACAATAGATCTATTGACTGCGCTGGACGGTTCGGACGCCACGCAATATGAATGTAGTGGACAGGCAGATTACGAACATGGTAAAGGAAAGGGTTCAAGCCCCACAGACCAGAAAGCGGGGAAGGGGACAAGTACGGCCTTTTCATCCCCAAGGACAGGAGACCAAAATCAGAGTAGCTGGGGTGGTGACAGGAGCCCCAACAATGCATATAGTCGGAACCATAATGGTCAGAACGGAGGGAATAGTCCCAACAGGGAGAGGAGGAGTGACCCGCCCTTGGGGGACCCTTACAATAATATTAGGAATAATCAGAGCAGTTACAACAGGATGAGAAACGATAGAGGAGGTGTTGGTCCCGTGCGTAGGGTTTTAACCACCTACGATGGTACACGGGAAGACAAGAGAATGGAAATAGTAGGCTTAGAACCCAACCACATTGGCTTAGGAACAGAAACTACAAACAGGGATTCTGGCTGCCTAATTTTAGCAGGGAACCGCAAAATCGAGGTGATTGGAGGAGACAAGAGCAGGAGAGAGGTATGCGAGACGTCCTACAAGAAATGGCCTCACAAGGGTGCAATAGGCCCCCTACACAGTGTAATGTGGGACAAAGTAGGAATAGAGACATGAACGGACGTCAGCAAAGTCCGGTCAGAATGAATATGGGCCGGGAGCCCATAAACAGCAGAAATAGAGACGAGATAGCAGTGGAACCGAATGCTTCTCACTCGGGAAAATGCTAAACAGCAGTCTCAAGGGTTCGGAGATTTCTGTAGCTAAGTGCAGTAAGCCACTATCAAAAGAATCCACCAACGCGGTTAGCGTAAAGAGACAGAGCGAGATTACTAACCCAGAGTTAGAAAATAATGGGACTTATGTATTGCCTTATATAGATGCTAAAATATTTGGGATAAAGTGTTGTGTGTTGTAGGACTCGCTCCACAAATAACGTATGCAGCTTGGAATTTTTTCAAAAGGTTAGGGATTCAGGAATAAAACTGCAAACGTTACCCATATGTTCACTGTACTGTGCGGGCGCCCTAAGCAAGAAGAAGGAAAAGGTAAAATATCAAGTATGGTTCGAGTTAGAGTGCGGAGACGTAAAATTAAATGCTATTTTTCTTGTGATACAAATGTTGACTATCGACATCATTATTGGAGTAGAAAGCTTCTATGAATGGCACGCGCTATTAGATTTCAGGCAAAACAGACTAGGGGTTACGGCAGGTAACGGCAGTGTAGGCCATGTCCCATTCAGTAGGAATAACGCTAGATCGGAGCTAGACGAAAGAACCGCGGGAGAGATAGAATTACAGGAAGAGTTATTTTTCGTAGAGCATCTCAAAATTTGTAAGAATGTAATTATAGAGGTTAATCCGTGGGAAGGTAACGAGGTAACTAGGGGAGTGTGTCAAGTAGACTGCGGAGAATGCGAGTTGTGTATCGGCGAATTAGTCCAGGCGAGACAAATAGGACGTAATCACATTAGCGGTAGGGCCAGCTATGGTAATGTGATTTCGCTTGGCGATCTTAGGCAGGTAGACGCGTCTAACAATAGGAGGACAGATACTTTCGAAATAGTAAGAGATAAAGTTAGCCAGGCACACGGCCTGAGTGAGAGTGAAAGAAGACGCTTAATGGATGTTGTAGGAAGCCGTTTAAATGTCTTTCCAGACGCGCCGGGTCTGTGTAGAGTGTATACACACAAAATTAAGGTGGTAGGAATGGAGGAATTTCGGCATAAATGTAGACCCATCCCCTATCTTTAAGGGATCAGGCAGACGAAGTCATAAATGATATGTTAAAAGATGGAGTTATAGAAGTATCAGACTCGCCTTACGTAAATGCATTGTGCTGGGTTAGGAAGCCCAATGGAAGCTTAAGAGTAACGATAGATGCCCGACACATTAACTCGTTTTCAGTTAAAGATAATTTCAGGACGGAGTCAGTGGACACTTTGTTAGGTCGTATCAGTGACTGTTCTACATTCACTAGTTTGTACTTAACCAGCTCGTATTGGCAGATTCCGCTAGACGAGGACTCGAGAAAATTCACGGCGTTCTTACATAACGGGAAAGTTTATCAGTATACCCGATGCCCATTCGGCATCGCGAGTTCTGGATCTGCGCTACTAAGGGCACTTGACATAATTTTTGGTGATTCGACGAAAGGTTTTCTGGCACAGTACATTGACGATTTTCTTACATATGGCAATAATGTTGATAGGCATATTAGATATATTGATTTTGTACTCACTAAATTGAGAGAGGCTGGTATGACGGTCAAGCTAGGGAAAACAGCATTTTATAAAATTGAGACAGTTTTCCTGGGTTACGTAATTTCGTCTGACGGAATTAGACCGGACCAAGAGAGAATTCAGAGCATTTCGAGGATCCCGCCGCCGCGGAACCGGAAACAGGTTCGTAGATATCTATGTATCCTACAATACCAGAATCGGTTTCTCGTCAATTATGCTAAGCATGTAGCCCCACTCAGAGCATTGTTGAAGAAGGATACACCCTTCAGCTGGGGGTCGGCAGAGCAGGAAGCATTCGATCGAACGAAACTGCTTTTCGCCGACTCAATTCTGTTGGAAAGGCCTAACGACAGCCTACCTTTTCAGATTTATACTATGCGTCTTCATATGGATATGGAGCAATTCTATGTCAGACCGATGAAGATAATAAGCGACATGTGATTGCCACAGTTTCTAGGGGACTGTCGCGTACCGAAAGCAACGCATCAATTACGGAACTAGAGATTTCTGCTGTGTACTTCGCACTATAGAAGTTCCGTCAGTATATCTTTAATAGGCAGATCATCATATTTACTGACCATGTAAGCCTAGCGTTTCTGAGTAGATGCAAATTGACGAACTCTAGAATATCTAGATATGTGCACGAGATTTTGGCTCATGATGTGACGATTAGACATATTCCGGGGCAGACAATGTCTTTGGTGATTGTCTCTCTCGTTTGAATTCCAAATCGGGGTTACCGGAAACTATCACCGCCCCCGCGTACGAAATTGCCGTGATGAAAATTGATTCCACGAGGAATGGAGCTCTGACGGGAAAATTTCGGAGAATTGCAGATTTGCAGCAGGAGGATTCCACGATAAGGGCCTTAATGGACAAAGCTAGAGAAATCTCACAGGTGAAAGATGAAGTGTATGGATTGCGCTCTGGTATCTTGTATAAAGTGCATGGTAGGGATATCCAGAAGTGGAAGATATACATACCTGCGAGTATGGAAAATGAACTTATAAATAACTTCCACCTATCTATGTGTCATTCTGGGAGTGATAGGATTATTTTAACTATGTCAGAATCATTTTATATTAAGCAACTGTCAAAGGAAGGTTAGAAGGGTAATATCTCGTTGCGAGGTCTGCCAGAGGGCGAAACCTCTAAATGTAAGGTATGACAATGTACCACGGGTCATTATCAGGGGTAAAAAGAATGAATTTGTAGCAGTGGACGAACACGGTCCAATGCCCACATCGTCCTTCGGACACAGGTACATATTTGTTACGTACGATATATTTACAAAGTTTGTAAAGATTTACCCTTTAAGAAATATCTCTAGCAAGTTGTGTGCTGACAAGCTGGTTAGAGACTACATACCGACTTACGGCCCGGTAACAGCGGTGCTCAGTGACAATGTGTCGGTACACAGATCGAAAGTGTTTTGCAAAAGGCTGGAAGATGCGGGCGTGAAGCTATACAATTGCTCCGCATACTTTCCCAGCGGTAATCCCTGCGAAAGAGCGCTTAGGGATATATCATTGTACCTCCGTATTCTGTGTCACCGAAATCATAAGGACTGGTTTAGGCAATGTGAGGTGATAGAGAGAGTCATGAACCACTCTATCAATCCAACGACCGGAATAGCTCCGATCAAACTGATATTAAGCATCGATCCTGATCCCATGATAAAGAGTTTGCCGCAGGCAATACAGGAGGGTGAGCCTCTAGCGCGGAACTTCTGTGTAAACTAGCTTTCGACCGAATCAGGAAAAAGGCTGAGTATAGACTCGGTAAAGTCAAAAGATATCGTCACAAATGGGAGCCCACAACTGGCGATTTGGTACTGCAAAGGGACGTGAAGTTATTTTCCGCCCTTAGAGGACGTTACTCACGCATGGAGTTACTGTACAAGGGGCCCTACGAAATTAAAAGTAAATACGGAGACCATACTTTCGAATTGGTAGAAAGGGGGAAAAGTAAACCTGTTGGAAGGTACCACAAGCAACTCTTGCGGCCTTTCAAACAGCAGAGGCAAGGAGGCAGGAATGAGAAAGAGTAAGGATAGTTAGTCTCACGCGTACAGCCAGGTGAACCTGTACAGGGCGGCTGGTACAACCAAGCACGCAGAGTGTGTAATTGATCAATGAATAAACAAATGTAAATATGTGAATGAATGGGACTGTACATATGTAAATGTGGATATAAATTGTACATTGTTGTGCTTATTGTGTGAGAGTTGTGTACATAGAAAGGCTTGTGAAGATATATGTAATATTTATTGTAATTGTTTGTAGTGACATTATAAACAGATTGTATTGTAAATAATGTATCACCGGCTGACCGCGAAGAGGAACTATGAGGCTAGTTATAGGCAGAAAGCGGGGACATCTCATAACATTGGAAACTCTTTCGGGAATTTCCCATGTTTATGTAGATGGGCATTTGAAGCAGTAATTAGGAGAGGGAGAGACCGATTTAATAGCGAAATGATATCTCCATATTTTTTTTTTTTTGTTACATGTATTCGCGGGGATGTTCTGGCGACTTGGTTAGAATTAGCTTCCCACACAGATGGTTCACATCCTCTCGTCACTTGTCAGAATCGGACAGATTTAGGGCCACCTTGGGCAGGGTTCTGCATTGACACTCGTCGAGGCGTAAAATCAGAGAGATAGACTGGACCCGTGGGAAAGCAACTGCAAGCTTGGGATTTTCCAAAGAACGGGGTTCTCCAAAATCGACAAACTAATTAGATGTTGTGGGAAATCCAAAGTCTAAATTTAGATATGACGTATTTCGCGCCCAATAAGAAGAGATCGTGGTTCAACTTATGAGGTCACTTTGGACCAATAGAGAATAGATTTTAGGCCGGTTAAGTGACGTAGTTTTTAACCAATAGGATAGTTGGTTTTAGCGTAGGGTAGGTTTTTATAAATAAGGGTGACGGGGAGCGGAGAAAAACACAACATCTCATCGTGTCGGCGGCCCTACATACAGGGCACAAACACAACTTCATATCGTGTCGGCGGCCCTACATACAGGGCACAATCACAACTTCTCATCGTGTCGGCGGCCCTACATACAGGGCACAATAACTACTTCGTTTTGTGTCGACAGGACTACGACTTCTTTTCGTGTCGACGGCACGACACACTGAGTTTTTTTTTTTTTTTTTTTTTTTTTGGTGTCGGTGGCCCAACTTAATAGTCTTTCTTCCGGCGAAGACTCGATAGATTGAACTTTGTCATCGGCGAGACTACTCGCCAACGTTTAGGAGCTTCGATCATAGTGTACGGGACAGAGTATTGAATTTATAGTATCGGATAGAGCTTATTCAGAGCTGCCATAGAGTCGACACAGAAGTGCGACCAACGATTGAGTTATAAGTCAGCCGGAAATACATACTCTAGGGTTTACCAAGTGAATACGACAATAAACTTATAGTTTTGGAGTTTACTCTGCCTTTTATATAAGTAGCCGGCTTGGTAATATTCCTGACATCATCCTACACCACAACCGTACCTCGGCTACCCTGAGTGAATCTCACGCAACACCGAGACGCACCCACCCTCACATCCTGTACGTGGTGTTACGAGTGTTTTCATTCATTTATTCATTCATTCATTTATTTTATTCCATAGATGTTACATGAGCAATGAAGCTTTAAGATGTGGAACATGTCAACATTTTACAATACTACAATTACGATTTTTACAAATTTTTATGGTTTTACAATTTAGTAATTTTCCACAATTTTTACAATTTTGTACAATTTTTTTTACATTTTGGCGAGATGTAGTGAGATGAGATGAGGTCCGAGGATTCGCCAAAATATTACCCGGCATTTGCCTTTTCGGTGGGGGAAACCTCGGAAAAACCCAACCAGGTAATCAAATCAAAGGGGGTAACCAAATCAAAGGGGGTAATCAAATCAAAGGGGTAATCAAATCAAAGGGGTTGATGCCAAGGACTCGCCATAGACCATCCGGCTTCAGTCCCACGGCTGGGGAAAACCTCCGAAGAAACCAAAGTCCAAAGCGGGATCCAACCCAAGCCCGAACGCAGCTCCGGATCAGCAGCCCAGCGAGTCTGCCGACTGAGCTACATCGATGGCTCTACTAAAAGTATACAATACATAGCCAATCAGATTATTAAATTTACAAACGCAAACGATCATTCATAAGTTGAGCTATATTATAATACAAAACAATTTAATTAAATTTAAGGCATAAACAATTCAACCATTGTGATATACAGAAATTGATAATACATATCATGCAAACTACTTCAAATTACAAACACAAACTATTTATCAGTAGAGCTATATAGATTACTATTCAATTTAAAGCATATACAATTCATCGGCCAAAACTATACAAATATATACAATACAAAGTAGCATACTTTCATTAAGCTATACAAATTTGTGCAATTAATATCAAGTAGATTAATTCAATTTATAATCATAAACAATTCATCAGTTGAGCTATACATATTACCGTTCAATTTACAGTAGGCCTATATACAATTCATCAGTAGAGCTACACAGACTAGTAATCATTTTAAGAACATATACAATTCATCAGCCAAACTATACAAACATATACAATCAAATTAGTTCAATTTACAAACTTATTTTCGTTGAGCTATGCAATTCATATGAAGTAGATTAATTCAATTTATAAGCTTAAACAATTCATCAGTTGACCTATACAGTATACTATTCAATTTACAGTAAATACAATTCATCAGTTATGCTAAACAAAAATACAATACATAGTAAACAGATTAAGTCAATATAAAAACATATTTTAGTTGAGCTATATAAAATTGTACATGTCATTTAAGTAGAATAATTCAATTCACAAGCATAAACAATTCATCAATTGTGTAGAAGGTATGAGTATGTAGAAATTTGGTTAATTCTTTTCTGAACCTTTTCTCGTTGTTCTTCAAATCTTTAAGATAATTAGGCAGTGCATTGAAGACTGTTATACATGAATAGCGAACTCCTTTTTTAAAACAGCTTAGACTAACAGAGGGTAGATGAAGATCTGATTTATGTCTTGTATTAAAATGATGAATGTCTTGATTAGTACTGAATTTATCTTGGTTCTTAATATACAGCATCATTAGGGAAAGAATATATTCACAAGGTAAAGTCAAGATTTCTAAGTTTCGGAAAATATTTTTACATGAGGTCCTTTTATGCACACCGGCCATTATTCTTGTAGCTTTCTTTTGTAAAACAAAACGTGTTTAGCTTCAGACGAGTTACCCCAGAATATTAATCCATATTTCATTACAGAGTGAAAATATGCAAAGTATGACATTTTAAGTAAGTTTATATCACCAATAGTAGATAAGGATCTTAATGCATAACAGGCAGAGCTCAATTTACGAGTAATACATTCTATATGCGTTTTCCAGTTCAAGTGATTATCCAATTCTAAACCAAGAAACTTTGTGCTTATAGATTCTATGGGGTGAGTTCCATTTAATCGAATACTTTAGGAAACCTGAGCACTATTGTGTGTACTAAATTTGACTGCACTGGTTTTATCAACATTAAGTGCTAGTTTATTTGCATGGAACCATTCATTCATTAGATTCAGCACTGTATTAGAAGTGTTTATAAAATGATCGTATTGTTTGCTTGAAATAATTACACTTGTATCATCTGCAAATAAAATTACATGGGATGAATTGTTTATGGTCAAGGCTAAATCATTAATATAAACTAGAAACAACAATGGACCTAAAATTGACCCCTGTGGAACACCATGTTTAATATTTCTAAATTCTGAATAAGTAACTTTATGACTATTTGGTACATTTATTTCTACTTTTTGTTTTCTATTTGATAAGTACGATGTAAACCAACCCAACATCTCAGCTTTAATACCATAAAACTTCAATTTTTTTACTAATATACTATGGTCTACACAATCAAATGCTTTAGCCAAGTCACAAAAAATCCCACCTACATGTAGTTTCGAATTTAATGAATTTAGTATTTCATCCACCAAACTAAAAGCAGCATTCTCTGTCGATTTTTGTTTTCTAAATCCAAACTGTTCTAAAACTAATATATTGTTGGACTCCAGGTAATTAATAATTTACCTTTTGGGAAGCGAGGAGACTTGAACCTGCGAAGTTGGGTTTATAGGATTATATAATTTTATAACAACACGCGTTAGTCAACTGAGCTAAACAGACACATATTCCAGTTCCCCCTGAGTTACGTAGTTGCTTTTAATTGCTACTGACGTACAATACATCTTCGTCCACATCATGCCGGCGAATCAGATGTGACGCGAAAGGGTGAGATTTGAAACGCTTCTAGTTCGACGTAGGCCTATAATAGCTGGAAGGGAGCGGCAGTGGTAACACATGCTAGAGCGAGGACGTTCGGGTGCTGTCAATGGGCGACTCATTCGTGTCACGCGCTTGAGATGAGAGAGGAATGCTGCTGAAAGCAAGATAAAAAATCATCAGCTTTCGCGACATGCCGGCAGTCGTAACTCAGCATACCGAAAGAGCTACACACATGTTTGACCACTCAAACGATTCGTTGCGAAATTATCTACTAAATAAAAGCGCAGAAATAGTGATCTGGCAGCTGTAACATAATGAAAATTTTGAAACAAGGACAAATTCAATGTTTGGATTTTATTTCAAAATGTCGCAATATCTACAAAGACAATATGAAAAATTCTATAAGATTCGAAAGTATGATGAAAGAAGGCAAAACGCCGAACAAAACAAGAGGCCATTCAGTGGTGTCGAGCGCACACGAAGGTAACAGGAGCGCTGCAAATAGGTCATTTGGTAACGAAATTAATGGCAAATTTCCGCTTTCGCAAACAACCGAAACAAATGACAATTGATTATGTGCAGAGTCATATCGATAGAATAGGCCTACGTGTTTACCTAAATCTTAATCCGAACTGAATTCCCGTATAAATGGACGAACTCAATAAGGTAAATTATTTAAATTTACTTGCAAATCATATGTAAAAGTAATAAGAATGAAATATTTATATAAACCATGAATACCAATGAGATACTTTAATAAGCCGTATTAACATAAATAGCTTGAAAATATGACTTATCTATAAGAAATAACAATATCAAATTATACGCCGTGTTTAATTGATACCATGTAGGCCTAGCTACTGCTCCCGTCAAGCAAAATAGCTCTTTGTAACGACCCCAACGAACGGCATACCCTTCTCAATTTCCCTTTATCATCTGAAGAAAAAGATGAGAATCTCCGGAGCTTATGAATTCCTTATCCGTCAACAGCAATGAAAAAAGTTCAATTTACTTATACCTCTTCTATACAACGCTTGACGATTATTTCATTATTGAAAATAGAATATAACATGAACATTATGTTTCATACAACGAATGCACACTAGTTTGAGAAACTGACAGTAACACGACTGCGCATAAACTGTTACGGTCCAGAGGCGAAGAGTCACGACTGCACCTAACAGGATAAAAAAAAAAAGGTTACAGTGGTCGAAATGGAACTTTACACTACAGTTGCACACTGGTGATAACTAAAGTTTTCAAATATGAATTGAAATTACGTTGTTTTCATTCAGTGCAGACTAACCATGGGGAAAAATGGCTCCGAAGGGCCACTGCAATCAAAGCCTCCTTACCTCACTCCACCGACCATCCCCTCCGCCTGGTGCTTCGTACAGACACGCTTCGTTCAGTGGCGGGTATGGCTTCGATCTCGGGACGTCAGTTTCAGAAAGAGTGACAGAAAGAATTTTTTTGTTACTTACAAAAAAAAAGTCGGCTGCTTAATATGCGGGTTTAAAATTGTGCATATAAAACGCTTCAATATTAAACGCCACTTTGATCGGAAGCATAAAGCGGATTTCGATGATCTTACAAGTATTTATTTATTTACAATTTAAAACTTATGTTCGTAATATTTGTGAAAAGAAAAACAAGATATGTTTATGGTATTTTCGGGGTTTAGTTTAAACATCTGGAACTGAACTTGCTTATTTAAAACTTTGAGTGCATATTAGGCCTACTTCATGCGTCCTCTTTCAAAGAAAGATTTTCAGAAGTAACTACAATGGACAAGGAGATGTGTCTGTTCAATACTTAATTTGTATTTGATGTTACTCAAGCATCAGAGTCACTATAGAGCTGCAAACGATCACGCCAGTAAAGTGTTTAGGAAAAAATGGATTGGATCTTTTTAAATACCTAACTTCCCTAATTTGCGCACATTTGCAATGCGTATTGTATCTATGTTTGGCTCAACTTACTGTTGTTTGCATTTTTCCCCCCAAAATTAATATGACCAAAAGTATATCCAGGTCTAGGATCACGACATGCATTTTAGTTTCCGCATTACTGTTGAGTTTTTCTACTTCAGAGCTTGAGTTGTTCTACTTTAGAGCCAAATATATCCTTTTAGTTACTAACAAAAAAAATAAAATTTAGTAGTACAGTCCTACAGTAGTATTTCGTTTCATTCATATCTCATGCTTAATATGTTTTAAAGTTAAATGACAATGTAATTTTGTTACTTTTAGTCTTTTTACAAAGAAAGAATTGATTATGTTGATTATTATATTGTGTTTAATATGTTTTCAAGTTAAAAGACAATCGAGATGGTTACTTTTTTATTGGTTAAAAAAACAATTTATTATATTGATCATTATATTTTTTAATATATTGTACAGTTAAATGACGATGTAGCTTTGTTTTTTCTGTATTGTTTTTAAAAAGACACAACTTATTATGTCGATCACAAGGCAGTTCAAGAATTTCTCGTGCTCGTATAAAGGAATGGTTATACAATTGAAGAATATATCATTTGCCTAATGACAGTAGGTGGCTGTAATAATTATTGTATGACAAATGTACTTCATATAAACAAAAGACTATAAGGATTTTGAAACAGAAATAACAGCGGAGAAATTACTGATGCGCAAAGTGTGTCGAACCCACCACTGCACTTGACTTAGCAAAACAACTGCGTTACCCCTCGCCTGCCAATCAAACGAATGTGGGGTGAGTATGATACGTTCCCTCCCTACTTTGCTTATAGTCCCCATAGCTGGTGTAGACTATCTATCAGTATTATCCCTGATCCCATGATCTAGGGTATTATCTAGGACAAGCAAAAGAAGTTAGCTGCTTTGTCCTCCCCGAAAAGAAATTAGGCCTACCATGAATGTGTTTTAAAAATACACATATTAATCTCTGTAATTTGAATCGGAATGTTAAGATTTCGAATCTTCATACTTGGTGAACACAAATACAAAGGAGATAGATACCTTGTTAATTAGCCTAAGATTGTATTGATTCTATTATAACTTATACAACAAAATTTAAGTTTCTTTCAACGTGAACATCATTTTAAAAGACTAATAATAATTAAACACGAATATGCACAACTTTCAGCTATTGCTTGTTCTAACGGCCTGGCTTGGGACCTCACAGAATGAAAGTGATTATGGAGTAATGGTTAAATGATAATAGTAATGGTGAGAGAGAACGCCGAGAAAGTCCCTCACTACAAATATCTTCATGACGCAGACGGAGATCGAATCCGGGTCACTAAGGTGGAAGGTAGAGAGGTTAACTACACGGCCACGGACGAATGAGTGTCATTTTAGAACATCATAAACGATAAGAATATCATTTCAGAACATCAAAAACGATATTGATTTCGATGTGCATTTATAGACACAATTCACTGAACCGTAACAGCTTGTATACAGTCGCTACTCAAAAACCTTGACCGGTATACACTATGTTGTCGTATGACACCAGACCAAGTTTTCACCATGTGTATCTCGAAAGTAACCTTCGGAGGACCGGTTCTATAAGAAGTGATGTGGCAAGTGGTTTGGAGCATTAACTGGTCAGTGCTTTGAATCTTAACATGCAGCTTCAGAGTAAATCAGTATAAAAAAGACCATCACCCTCCGAACTGAAACAAAGTTCCTAAATCTATAATGAATCGAAATTACAAACCAACTGTTCGTCCCAACAACAGCCCTTCCTTTGCGCACAGATGCATATTCGCGTCAACTTCTGGAGTGAGAATGCATAGGATTCTGAAGGAGTCAATAGAAATCGAAGGAGAAATATTGGGACTAACTAGTCTCCAAAAGCAGCAATAGGGTTTAATAGAGAAAAATTCGTTCCGGCACCGGGAATCGAACCCAGGACCCCCTCAGCTTGGCGCGCTGGTCTTAACCAACTGAGCTATGCCGGGATTCGATCCACAGCACCGGACGAAAGCTAAGTGATCCTGGGTTCATTCCCAGTGCCGGAACGAATTTTCTCCATTAATATTTTTTATGTGATGACTACACAAAGTCATGGAATAACTTACACAATATTCAATAGAGGACTGCGAGGTCTTCAAATAAGAATACAGTATATTATTTTTAAAGTTCTGTGCACTAAATTAACATAAACAGCAGGCCGTGAGCAGTGTTTTACTATTCCATGAACATTCATATTATTGCTAGACACGTCCTCAATGGAGTAGCCAATTACAGGAAGGATACATTGCTGTCTCCAAGCGCAAGTTAATAGAGCCAGATCTTTAAGAAACTGTATCGTCGTGGAGCGCGGCATGACAGTCTTCCTTCTCAGTGCCCCTGATAGCTACTGCTAGCGTGTAGTACGTGTACAAATGAAAAGTGAGCGTGTGAAACCGTACTTCTTTTTTATCGTTGCAGTTAGCTGTAAGATACAATAGTTTTCCACGCCCTAAAAGGCATATGTGTATCTATAAGTATTAAATTTTAACATGTATAGCTTCAAGACTATAAAAAGGTCTATCATTTTCTTAACTAAGATTCTGTTTACTTATTCCTCTGCTCCCACCAACTCAGAATTGTCTCACGTAATACCAAGCGACAAATAATCTTGCACTAGTACTCCTTGAGTTGGCCTTCATTAAAAAATTACGTCCGACAAGTTTTTGTTTTTCAGCAACATAGCTCAACAGTCACGCACTGAAAAAAAAAACTATTATATCAATATTATTCTTTGTTTATCTTTTAGTAGTGCATACTTTGATTGGACGAAAATGAGGGAAGGGAGATTGCGTTGAAGGAGGGCGTTGATTCTAGAACTAGCATTAAAGCATTTAATCAGTTCTACAACTTGACACTACAGGATCTTGCCTCTTACTGGAAGTTGGACAGAAGGTGAGTGCAGTTACACGCTATTTCACAGAATGAAGCGCCATAATTTATGCTAGGTGGTAGTCTAACAAATATCACAGAACTCTACGAGAAGCATGAAATCTGTTCACAAAAAAATGTTAATAATTGCATAATAGATATACATATGCAGAACAAAACACTCAGTTGGATTTCTTACGTGTGTGATTGCATTAGTGCGTAGCGTGTTGTCACTAGAGAAATTTATCTTTTTGGAGCTTGCTGCACTATCTATACTAATAATAAATCTGTAGCCGAAATTTTTCTGGTAATTTTCGATTTTCCAAAAATAATTGGTCCTAACATATATAATTAACAACCCTGAAACCGAAAATCGCTTTCTTGAAATTTCTGTTTGTATGTATGTCTGTCTGTCTGTCTGTATGTTTGTTATCTTTTCACGCGATAATGGCTGAACGGATTTCGATGAAAATTGCAATATAAATTAAGTTTGTTGTAACTTAGATTATAGGCTATATGGCATTCAAAATACGTTATTTAAAAGGGGGGTTATAAGGGGACCTGAATTAAATAAATCGAAATATCTCGCTTATTATTGATTTTTGTGAAATATGTTACATAACAAAATCTTCTTTAAAAATGATTTCTGATAAGTTTGTTCTTTGAAAATTTTTGATAGGACTGATATATAATGAGATAAATGAGTTTTGAAATTAAAATAACTGCCATCTAAGGCGGTGTATTGAAATAAAAACAAATGACTTCGTCTATAAGGGGCCTTGCACACAACAATCGAAAGCTATGAAAGATAGCCTACAGACAATGTTTCTGTGTTCGTATGAAGTAATATCGCAAGATAAATTAACCGATTTGTATAATTAATTATTTCATCATTGTAAAGTGTAGTTTCTCTGGATGGACATAATGCTATAATGTTATTACAATAACTTGTGAGTGAATTGAGGACAGGTAAGATTAAAATAGCTTCTTATGCACAGAAAACTTGATAGTTTATTCTGTATATTCATTTCCTGTATTTCTTATAATAATGTTTATGAACATATTCATTTTTATCTCAGAGAATTAACGAACAACGAGAGTGTATTGATTTAGTATGCAGTAATAATACGTTAGCTTAGCAACCCATTATTTTATAATTCAAATTTTAACTATGCTCAATTGAATCGTGTTAAAATACATAAAATGCATATGCAATAAATGCAATGCAAAAAAATTGGGTAATGAGCCAAGCAGATTATGTTGCGCTGTTGTAAAAGTTGTTCCTCCTGAGATTCAAGAGCTCCCACAGCAAATTAAAAACTTTCTAATTCGAGTACATCCGTTATCAACACACTTTTTCATAATATAAATATAATGTAAACATAATAACAAATCTGTAGCCAAAATTTTTCTGTTAATTTTCGCTTTTCCAAAAATAATTGGTAATAACAATTAAGAAACATGTTAAAGGAATTGCCATTGCACCAAATGAGTGGTCTCTGGATCAAAATGATCGCATTTTAAATACAATTTAAATTAAATAACATAATAAACGATTTATCCTTATATCAAACACGAATGTTCCCTGGATCAAATGTCCTATTTTAATTATGTAATTACCAGGAAAGGATTTATATGTAAATACATATTTACTTATAAAGCTAATATAATTTATATTTTGCATTATCTTTATGTTTCACAATGTGTAGGGTTGAAAAATCCTACTTTTATTTTCCATATTTTTCCATATTTTAGAGTTTAGTACATATTTTCGTTAATTTCCATATTTTCCATATTTCATATAAAACAGTCCATATTATATTAGGTTTAACAATAAAACAAAACAAAATTCCATTAACTTTTAAAAATACATTTCAACAATAGAGATTTAAACACATGTTCAGTAATCCCTTTAACATCAGAGTTATTTGAAAATTAGCAGTCCTATCAACAATGGGAAAGTAAGTTACAAAACTGTATTAATTTAATTTAAAATTTTTAACAGACTTCAGTTGTGCAGCTCAACAGTTAAATGCCAGTCAGAGTACACATAGGTTCAGTTTTGTAAATCATACTATAAAGACGGTAAATATGCCAAAAGTACGTCATTCAGTCAATTTAAAATCAAAACTAACAAGTTACATTTCAGAATTTAAAGAAGATGGTTTATCAACTGACAATAAAATATTATTTTGTAATTTGTGTCAGTGTGCAGTATCATCTACACAAAAGTTCCTGGTGCAACAACACATTACAACTAGTAAACATCAGGCCAACAAACAACTAAATTCCAAGCAGAGACAATTGTTTTTAACACAACCAACAACATCGAATGTAAGATCTGAGTTTAACATCGACCTGTGCCGTTCTCTCATCTCTGCTGATATTCCTCTCTACAAACTAAAGAATAAGGTCTTCAGGGAATTCCTTGAAAAATATACTCAACATACAATCCCGGATGAGTCAACACTTAGGAAGACGTATGCTCCATCCATCTACGATGAGACAATACAGAAGATAAGAGATGAAATTAAAGATAGTTCAATTTGGGTTTCCATTGATGAGACTCCCGACAAAGAAGGTAGACTTGTTGGTAATGTAGTTATCGGTTTGTTAAGTGAACAATATTCTGAACGAATTCTTTTACATTGTGATGTTCTAGAAAAGTGCAATAACAAAACTATAGTTAAACTGTTCAACGAAGCTATGGGTATCCTGTGGCCAAAGGGTATTATGTACGATAATGTGTTATTCTTTATTAGCGATGCTGCCCTTATATGGTCAAAGCTGGACAAGCATTATCTGTTGTATATCCTAAATTGACTCATTTTACTTGTGTGGCGCATGCATTTCATCGTGTGGCAGAAGTGGTCAGAGACAATTTCCCTAAAGTAGATTTGTTGATTTCATCAGTGAAAAAGTATTTCTCAAAGCTCCCAGTAGAGTTAACGTGTTGAAAGAAATGTACCCTGAAATTCCATTGCCACCAAAGCCAATTTTAACTAGATGGGGTACATGGCTAGAAGCAGTTGAATATTATGCCGAACATATAGACTCTATTAACAATGTTCTCCTTGCATTGGACTCTGAAGATGCAGTCTCAATTGATACTGCGAAAACAGTTACCTGTGACATAAGTGTGAAGAATGACTTAGCTCACATTCAGCATACATTTTCATGCATCATAAAAACGCTCAAAAGTCTCCAAAATAGGCACCTTTCACTATCTGAAAGTTTTGAAATTATAAATAGTACTGTGGAACAACTGAATCGTGGTAGAGGTAAAGTTGCAGATGCAGTAAGAGCTAAGGTGGACACTGTACTTTCAAAAACCCTGGATATGAAGAACTACAAAAGGTTGTTGCTGTGATGAGTGGTGAATCAACAGTGAAGATTAACTTGGACTTATCCCCAGCAGACATTGTGAAATTGAATTATGTACCAGTTACTTCTTGTGACGTCGAACGCTCTTTTAGTCAGTATAAATCTATCCTCAGAGACAATAGAAGAAGATTCACTTTTCAGCACTTGAAAGAAATGTTTGTAACCTATTGTTATGGTAACAGACAATAAAAATTGTGTTTTGTTGAAACTACATTGGAAGATAAGGTACGTCCATTATATTTTTGTTTAGTTTGATTAAAATGTACCAATATTTAACGTACATAGTCATTTTTTTATAATTTTAAGTCCATATTTAATTCCATATTTTGGTAAAAATCCATATTTAATTCCATATTTTGGTAAAAATAACTACATATATATTTACATATTTCATATATTTTTAGTCCATATAAATCCGTTCCCTGGTAATTACTTTATATTTATTTCTAACGGGTGCAGCGGAGCGCACGGGTACGGCTAGTTTCTAATAAATTCGCCTCTTCTCAATTTCGCATCAATGCTATGTCAACTTTGCTAAGTTTGTAATCAACCTTTTAAAACATTGGTAGAAAAGGATTTTTTATTGGGTTATTTTACGACGCTGTATCAACATCTAGATTATTTAGCGTCTGAATGATATGAAGGTGATAATGCCGGTGAAATAAGTCCGGGGTCCAACACCGAAATTTACCCAGCATTTGCTCGTATTGGGTTGAGGAAAAACCCCGGAAAAAATCTCAACCATTCGATTCGAACCCGGGCCACCTGGTTTAGCAGCCAGACACGCTGACCGTTACTCCAAAGGTGTGGACGGTAGAAAAGGACTTATTTGTCTGTTCAAATGGTAGGTGGACGTTGTTTGACATAACAATGCTTTCTGGGGAAAGTGCTGGTATTACTTGCATTGTTATGCATTTTAATAGATTTAATTATGATAATCTCCCGTATTAATTAATGTTGTATCATACATCAGAAGCGCCAGGAATAAATCATTCTTCACCACTAGCAAGTGCAACTACTATGTTTTGGTCGGAACTATCATCAGTGTAAACACAAGACATGTTTACATCCTGCCAACATTTATGAGCATTGTAGTGCATATTATGAAAGCAAGTCTCGTCAAGGTAAGTGATTGGTTTTTTTTTTGTCTGCTTTCTTATTTTTTCATCACTTTAACCCTAGCAATACCAACGGGGGGATGGTGTCTCTAAGATCCACAGAGTTTAGTTTTTCATTATTAACTCACTAAATTTTTCGAATCAAATTGAAAAAAAAATAGTGTCAGTTGGACCGTAAACTGTCAAACTGTGAGATATTTTAAAATTATTTTCATAAAAAATAATAAAGAAATTGCAAACTTGTTATGGGCATTGGAGGCCTCACCCGTTGGTAAAAGAAAGGATCGGAAAATTCAAGTTTTTTTATTTATATTTTATTTTCAATTATTGTTTGAACGTTTGAAATAGATATTTCTCTGCAACAATGGTATTAACAGCTGTCTGATTTCTATTACAATTTCCCGCTTATTATGAGAACTTGTCTTCATTTTTTTCTGTTCATAGACATAGTCAGATAGTTATGTCGGCGTGTGCAATTTGTGAAACCTCCATGGAGAAGATAGTCAATGATGTCTTAGACCAGCGATCATTAGCACAGTGCACCCTCGGGCTAGCGTCTCTTACCAGCGGAAATTCCGATGCACTCCTTACCTATTACCCATTTCAGTGAGTGCTGACGACCACTGTCTTAGACGAATCAGATACAGAAACAAGTGAAGTTGAGGACAACATCGAAGAAGTTGGATTGTCTGATTCTGAAGTTGAAAATGAGGACAAACACAGTGTGTCAGTTAGTGGAGAAATCTATACATCAAAATCTAGACGTGTATGTGTTACACAACCTCTAGCACGATCCTCACGCCAACTGTGCAGAATATTTGAATAATTTCAAGGGATAAATTGTTCCGGGGCTGGGTATCGAACCAGGACCTTTGGCTAAGCGCACCAATGCTCTACAGACTGAGCTACCCTGGAACTCTACCAGACACGAACTTAATTTTATCCCTTTATATCCACATACCTCAAAGTGGGCTGACAAACTGTCCTGGGTAGCTCAGTCGGTAGAGCGTTGGTGCGCTTAGCCAAAGGTCCCAGGTTCGATACCCGGCCCCGGAACAACTTTTCCCTTGAAATTATTCAACTCAGCTTCACATAAAGCTATACCTGAAAGCTAGATTTGCATTGTGCAGAATATTGTACGTGAAAAAAAAAATGGGACTTCGTAGACAGGGAAAGTAAATTCTATGACGGAAACAGTAGACCTACAGTTGTTCCTTACACCACATATCATGAATCTGATAAAAGTCTACTTCAATGAGGCACAGCACACAGTGTTGTTTTGCTACATTGGTTTGTTGTTGGTAATGACACAAATTACGACACGGCTGTAGCCTACCAAAACAAGATCTGAGGTCTTTCCTGTAAGGTCGGGGATGTTTGTTTGTTAATAGCGATTGCTTGAATGTTGAATTTTGGTAGATGGAATTATATTTATTATTTGGAATTATTGAAGGGTAGATTTGAAATATATATTATTTATTTTCTTGTAGTTATCGCCGCTATAACTAAAATTCTATTTTGTTAAGTTTTGATTTGTTAATATTTAATTATTTTATTAACAAATTTATTACGGAGCAATGAGTCGAACTCGATTCTTTGAACTAACAAGAATTCTTAGATTTAACGACAAGAACACAAGGGAATTACGCCGCCAGAATGACAAGTTTGCACCACTGAGGAAATTATTTCAAAGCCTCAATGAGCTTTTCCCCAAGTATTACGTTCCTAGTCCTCATAATTTATTATGATATGAATACTGAGTTGTGTATGTAGGCTAACGTTTCTTGAATTACAGCAAACAAATAACATTTGAAGTCTTCATTAATGGATATAAAACAAAATAACATAATTTGAAAAAATAAAATAAATATTATATTTGTGGGCCTGAGAGGTAATGCACGTTATAGATTATGGGTTGTATTGCTAGGGTTAAATAGCACGTTTAGTCAATATATCGTGGATTTCAATTAGCAGTTTCCTTTTGTTCTTACATTTAGTAAATGAAAATCCCATAGATTTTATTAATTTTCGAAATTTCTCCCTGCTACCCTCAAAAGCTATTTCCCTCTAGCACAATTTATTAAATTTGCGAATAATTGGAATATCTTTATGTGCAGAGAAATAATTGTGAAACTGTCCTCTTACAATGACACCAGTAGAATAGTAGCGTCTACTAAGGTGGTGTAGTCATGTCAAGGAAACGGAAACTTACACTATCGATTTTACGACGTCAGAAAGTAGTCGTATGGCCTCTAAAGTAATAAAGTTTCTCTGTGCTCAAAAGAAGGGCTAAAAATATCCATCGAGAAACCTACTAATTGTGCCAACAGAATGTTAAAACTAAGCAAGTCTATGATAAGCAAACTGAGGGTAGAAGTTTATGCAGCTGAGGTGAACGGTGTTAATATATATTCTTCGGAAAAGGGTAATAGAGTTTCAACTTGTTAACTTGATAATTGAGCTTTTTCGCTGTAAAACATGTTTTTATTTGAGATTACAGAAGACAGAAATTAATCAATAATATGTTCTCTTACATTATCTATGACTGCCAACGATGGGGTAGTTTTTCTATTCCGCGTGTGAAGAAATCTGCTAGTTTGGAGTTGAAGAAGTCCTCAAATCAAGTTTGTAAAGCCTCTTCGTTATCAAAGGAGTTGCCTTGAAGATTGTTGGATAGAGAATGGAAGAAGTGTAAATCTGAGGGCGCAAGATCGGGATTTTTGGAGGATGTGGAATCACCTCTCAACCAAGTTTCTGGATAGCTGTTTTCGTCATGTTAATGGAGTGCGTGCGTGCGTGCATCATCGTGTTGCAGCAACACTTGATGCAATCTTGTCAGTCGTTTTTCTTTAATTGCAGCAGCAGGATGTCTAGCTGGTGGCAATTAAATGTCAACAGTTATGGATACATTACTGGGAAGCAATTTGTAGTAAATGACGCCTTCTTTATCACACCAAACGCACATCATCTTCTGTGAATGGACATTAACTTTTGTACAGGGTGTTATGTGTCGAAACAACAGAAACATTTTCTTGCAGTGATGTCTCCGATAGCATTGTCCCTGTATACAGCACAAATGTTTCGAGTCGTCTCCGCTGCCTTTGCTCCTCTATTAAAGACAAACTGAACAATAGTCGGAGGAGTTATTTTTATTTTCACTTAACACTCCATCTTCTAGTCCACAAATAGTACAAACTTTCTTCAATTCGCAAAATTCAAGACATATTAATTTATAAACACAACATTTCAAATAACAAATGACAAACGATAAACAATCTCCTACAATGCAGTATTGTGATATCGAACAAAAATGCTACGAACTTATGCACTAACCTACATATATTTTTTGTAAGGAAAAAAAAAAGAAAGAAAGAAATTTTACAGTTTGCAAAGAAACGTTGAAAAAAATCGTTCATTCTATAGATAATAAAAATGTGAAGATAATCGTATAATCGTCAGCTTCTTTGTGAACTAAATGACATAATGGCAAAAAGAGTAACCTATCTCTGATTTCTACGGAAAAAATAAAATACATGAGTCAACTTGTCGCACTCAGAGAGTGCCGGTGGGGAAGAATTATCGAACCCAATTGAAATTCCTTCCGGAATCCCACAGGGGAGTGTCTTGGGGCCTCTTCTATTCCTGGCTTTTGTAAATGATGTGCCAGTTAACATCTTGTCCAGGGTTCGCTTATTCGCGGATGATTGTCTTGAATACAGGGAAATAAAAAGTTATGAAGATATTATTCTTCTTCAGAATGACCTCAATAGAATAAACGATTGGGCAATAGCCAACAAAATGAAAATAAATTATCTAAAGAACAAAGCTATCAGCTTTACAAGAAAAAGAAATAAAATAATCGCATCGTATACGTTAGGAGGTGAAATCATTCCGGAAGTTAACAAATGTAAATACCTAGGCATAACATTTAGCAGCGATCTCGGCTGGAGGGAACACGTTACTGACACAGCAGGAAAAGCATGGAGACCGTTACACTTTGTGATGAGGGTACCAAGAAAAGGCTCTGATATATCCAAAGAGATTGCATATAAATCACTAGTTCGTCCAGTAATGGAATAATGGTACTGCATGTTGGGATCCTTACAGATTAGAACATATTAAGACACTGGAAAAGATTCAAAAACGGGCTCTCAAGTGTTGTTGTAATAACTCACCATTAAAATGGGACACACTCACGGACAGGAGAACGCGAATTCGATTATGCGCAATGTTCAAAACATACAGAGGTGAGCCTGCCTGGAGAGAAATAAAAAATAGGTTGCAGCCGCGAAATTACTCTTCAAGGAACGACCACTCATATAAATTGAGGGAAAGAAGACAGAGGACGGACACTGGAAAGTTTTCTTTTCTCAATCGTACTATCAGGGACTGGAATGCTTTACCTGCAGACTTACAATAACCAAAAATGTATTTAACAATAGGCTCAAGGACTTTAATAGACGATAGTATATATATATATATATATATATATATATATATATATATATATATATATATATATTTAAAGGGTGTAATTAATATTTTGTTATTGAAGTGTTGTATCAGTGAAGAAGTGTGTTGTGTCAGTGAAGTGTGTTGTGTAAGTGAAGTGTGTTTCTGTCAGTGAAGCTTTATAGTTTATAGTGCCAGTGCAAAGTATTTGAACAGTGAAATGTTTTTGAAGTGTTAGTGAAATCAGGATAGAATCAGTGAAATGTGTCGTAGTTCCAGTGCAGTGAGTGAGTTGTTAGCGATGTGAATGTGGTGCTGAAAGGAACTTGTGCAGGTGTGAACATATCATACTCGTGGATTTATTTCGAACTTAGGGTTAATAGCCTATACAAATTAGAATCACTTCAAATGTTATTTTAAGTGATCGTTGTTAATTTAATTTAGGATGCTCCCTATTATTATTATTATTATTATTATTATTATTATTATTATTATTATTATTATTATTATTATTGTTGTTGTTGTTGTTAGTAGCCTATTACTATTAATTTATTATTAATTGTATGTTTTATTAATTGTGTTTATTATTGTCATTATTGAGTGTAATTAATTACCACTGCCACCGGGTACATACCCATTTGCAGTGTGAATAAATGCATACACGTACATACATTCAATAATTAGTGACAAAATGTTTATATATGGCGCTATCAGAGCTGATAACATTGAGAAAAAAGAGCATCTGATGTGTGTTATCTGTGAGTTTGAAGACAATAATCTCATTTATAAGATATTTGTAATGAGTTTAATTTGTAGACTGTTATCTGTAGTACTCTGAAATGTTTAGCAAATACGAACAAAGATGCTTCATTAAAATTCAGATTGCAAGAGGCAAGAATGCTCGACAATGGTGTACTGCATTACAGGAAGCTTGTGGTAGAGAGACTTCACCATATCGTCACAGTCTAGTATATACAGGCACGAAGCTCAAAACTTATTAAATATGCAAACATAGACAGTTGAAATATGCATCCATAGATAGTTGCTAACCACCAGGATCGCTACTATCGCCTCATCACAGACCCTTTCCCCAGCAGACGATAAAATGTATTATACTTTCGATAGCGTGTTCTTTTGAAAAAATTAACACCTTTCTTCCACTATTGAAATATGAAATACATAAGGTTTATATATTATTTTCATAAAGTATATATTATATTTTATAAATTCACCTTCCTGGATTTTTCGGAAGAAGGATAACTCTGACCTCTTTTTCTTACAATATTTATAGAAACACAAACGTCTCCTTGTCCCATATTATTATTCAAATTATTGTATTTTAGCCATTTACAGTTATTACAACCGATAATGAACATTTCACAGTTTACACAACTTTTCACAACAAAGCGAAATACGCCACAGTCAATTCCTTTTCGATCTAGATCAGGCCGTAATCGGGTTTTCTATTTCAGTGTATGGAGCTCAGTGAAATATTATAACTTTACTGCGTATCATTGCTAAGCTTTATTTAGTGTAATGTGTCTATAAGTTCCGTTTACTTCTTGTTGCATAATATGTAGCAGAAATAATTACAAAACTGTGTTATTTTAATGTGAAGAGAATTTTACGTGTTAACATAATCTGTTCGCATCAGCATTTTAAGTTTAGAATGGAAGCTATTTTGAGGTTCAATAAAAACGAATTTATATTGTACTTTTAATTTAGCACATCTATCTTCCTTAATTGTAGACAGAAAATTTACCATACCACTCCTATGAAATTAGTGTACGTACGATTGTGTTACTTCGTCTCTTAGGTAGTAGATAAATACAATAATTCAGTACTCAATTATAGTATTAAAATACAGACAAATAGAATGTGACGGGTGTCATACATGATATTATGTTTAATTACAATGTATAATTGCGAATATAGGAATATAAGTTAAACATAACCTGTAATTTCAACATATCTAAATATTCGTGCGGTGCAACTGAAAATTATTGAATCGTGCATAAATGAATGTACAAGAATTTCGCAATATTTAATCGAAATAAAGGCAGGTATTAAACATACAAACAACATAATTTTCACACCAAAAATAATATTACACCTTAACTCGCAAGGAATTATGTCTGAAATGTCTCCTAATCATTGTTTTAAATTTTATTAATGCAATTACAATACATATTAGAGAAATATATAACCGGTATTACTCTTTATGCATTCCAATTAATTTATATGATTGAAATGCCGCCCTTCGTGATCGGGTTAAGCGAGTCACGATGGAAGTGACACAGTCTATTGTTCCTAGTACTCACAGCGCTCCAAGCGGCTAGCAACTATCGCGAGAAATGCAACTCGTTGGCAAAAAATCATCCCAAGCTTCGTGACTGTATAAAGTAGACTGTGATATCATATCGTGGCTAGGTGGGCACATGTATTTCGCAACAGAAGGGAAGATGTTCATAAAAAAAAAACGTGGAGCTGGCAGACCGCAATCGGCAAGAGATGATGTGCGTAAGAGCACTGTTGGAAGAACATCGTTGGACTTGCATTGAACTAGCAAGGGAAGTTGAAATTGTTTCTGATACGATTCTTCACATACTTAAGAAGAAATTAAAGATGAGGGAAATCTGCGCTCGGTCCTCTTAGAGAGGAAAACATGTGGCAGAATGGAAACAGCTAGATTGCACTTAGAACGCTATGGACTTGAAGGGGAGCATTTCCTTCGACGTATCCTAACTTTAGATGAAACCTACGTTCGATGCTACCAACCAAAATTGAAGAGACAATCAAATGAGTGGCGGCACAATGATTCCCTACGGCCAAAGAAGTATCGGCAAGAACAGGATCCACTTAAATTCATGTTCATTGTTGCTTATGATTTTGACGGTGTCCTTTTCACTTATTCAGTTCCTGCAGGAAATCATGTGAGTGGTGCATGTTACTGTTACTTTCTGGAACATCATTTACGACCAGCTGTGCGCCGTAAACGTCCAAATCTCCTGAATTCTCATTCTATTGTGCTACATAATGGTGCTCGCTTTCATATAGCTGCCCCTGTGGTTAATTTACTTCGGAGATAGAACTGGGAAATTCTAGAGCGTTTCCATACTCCCCAGATATAAGCTCATGTGGTTTTGACCTTTTCGCGAAAATGAAATTACTACTTAGTGGAGTTCGCTTTAGAACCAGACAGGCAATTATAGCAGCAGTAGAGCAGTCTGTTAAAAGATCAGTTACAACAAGACGCTGCGAATGGCATCCGTCGGTCGTCTCTCTGAGGTGTGGAGGCGAGTTCTCCATGTTGGAAGAGATTACATCTGAGCAGTGCAACAATGTGGCTGTTCCAAAAATGTTTTCTTTGTTGTTAATTCAAATGTTGCCAATAACATTGAATGACCCGTGTATCAGAACAGAAAAGGCCAATGGTATCCTAAACCGAGACCTGGCTAGACACATTGTACAGTAAAAAATGTTGGCAGCATGCTAGTGTAGTCTACCTGTTTTTTTTTTCAACTGAAGAACAGGTTGTTTAATTATTGTGCATCCTGGAGATGAGATAGGTTCCATTTCCGGTGCCTATATGATTTTTATAGAAAAAAACAATGCTTCCGCCTATTATAATGAAATTTTAAGAAGATATCTGATTCCCAGGTTAACTGACAAGTTTATTTTCGTCTTATAGTTATTAATTTATTTTCCCCACTTTATGCTATTATTTCACATTTCATGTTATTTCAGGTCTATAAATAATAAAGCCGTAAATCCCCAGTGGGGCAAGGCCTCCTGCTTGGGCAGGGGTGGCTCAAGTCTTGACCATCAGAAGAGCCGACCTGATGGTCTATTTACATTCCTAGTTCTTTGTCCACAATTCCACTAGCACTGGTTGTTGCTGCCGCTCAAAGTTGGTTGACTGCGTCCTTCCACCGTGTTCTTTGGCGTCCTATTCTGGTCCACAATCCTCCTAGCTGCAACTTGAACTCGTCCCCCCATCTGGTCCTCGGTCGTCCACGGTTTCTCCAGCCAATTCTGGGATCCCACAGTGTCGCCGTGTGTGCCCATCTGGTAGGATGTATTCGTACCACGTGTCGTCCCCAGCGCCATTTCATCCTCTTAGCGAGTGATACCACATGTCTATAGTCTACTACATATCGTGTTAAATAACGTATTTACAATTTTATTTTCTGTATTGTATGTTTCTATACACTACCGCGAAGACCTATACTATGTGCGACGTTATTTCATTCTCGGAAACATTATTACCTGTAATAAAGTCGGATTATCCAGTAGTGAATACTTGCCTCTTTCTCTTTCTCACAGAATGACAACACACGACTTCAGCGCTGCTGTTTACGTTCCACATACAAAATGGTCACCTTATAGTTATTTTCCTAACAAACCAGTTTTATTAAGGATAATATTTATATTCACTTTGCTGAAACAATTCTCTTTGCGCAACACTTCTTAAGCAGGTTTAGTTTGTACAGAATAAATCGTCTGAATTCTTAATATAGCTATGATAGTACGGGCCTTCGCAACTTTCTAAGAATATCTCCAGATAATCTTCAATATTCTTATTGAGTAGAACTGGTTAAATTAAGAAAGACACAAACGGTGGACATGCCATAGTAATAAAAGACCTTACGATTCTCGGTAACTAGTATTTCTATACCTCTGTCAAGTATTTAACTCTCTTATCAAAGCGAGAAATTTCAGTTATTGTACCAGACGTATGTGAAGCTTTATACAGAAACCACAGAGAATCAGTAAGGATAAGAAAACATGAATTTCATTACTAATAAAACAAAGGTTCACAAGAATACAGACTAATTACTTGCATTTTAAATTGACTCGTATACATCTACAACATTTATGTGGCTAAATTCGAAGCTCATGTCTCGCCAAGATTTCTGCATATGCGCAATGACAAATGTTAATGAACATAATGAAAAGCTTCATTCACAAAAGTTAACGAAATTTTGGTGATCAACACAGCAGAAATATTCATCAACAGTGTCGGCTAGCTATGTGTATAATGCTAATGTTTCTAATCACATGGCGGCGTAAACATGTACAGAAAGGTTTTAATTTTGGATAGAACAGCAGCGCTCCATGTTGAGTCTAGGTGATATTATATAACGTCTTTGGTGCAGACTAATCATTACGAGTTTCGTAATTATGACGAGAGTCAGACGTACGTGCAAAAATGAACATCTAAATACGAGTATATATATGAAAAATCCAACAACAGCAACTGCAAGTTATGCTACTCAGTTCACAATTTTAATACCAATTTATCTACTTTCTTTAGTAGCTTATTTTACGACGTTCTATCAACATCTTAGGTTATTTAGCGTCTGAATGAGATGAAGGTGATAATGCCGGTGAAATGAGTCTGTGGTCCAGCACCGAGTTACCCAGCATTTGCTCATCTTGGGTTTAGAAAAAAAAACAAAAAACCTCAATCAGGTAACTTTCCCCGACCGGGATTCGGACCCGGGTCACCTGGTTTCGTGGCCAGACGCGCTAACGTTACTTTACAGGTGTGAGCGTTTATCTGCTTAAACCAGGCATGGGCATAAGAAAAGAGAGGTATAGATGATCAAGTTCACTTCTTCCACAATATTTCGGACCAAGCCCCAACAATCCCGTGAGTGGACGACAGTAAAATGCCGATAGATTGAATAGCTCCTCGAACGCCATCGTAGTGAATCAGTTTCGTGCGACCTTTAAATGTATCGGTAGTTACACTGCCCCACTGATTTAGTAGAAAGCGTTTGAGTCTAAAGAAAGCAGCAAAACAGTACAGCGTGGTCTCTTGTTGTGACTAGAATTCAAGCCTCCGCATACCGTTAAGGTATTATGTCACAAACACGTTTACGTCTGAGTATTTCTCCAAAAGTAAACAATATTTAACGCCTTGAAAACGGTGCAAATATTAAGGATATTACTGGAGAGTTTAAGGTAATGTCTGTATATTTATTTATTTATTTATTTAACTATTTATTTATTTATTTATTTATTTATTAACTGTATTTATAAATGTATTATTACTTACAAATGGCTTTTAAGGAACCAGCAGGTTTATTGCCGCTTTCACATAAGCCCGCCAGCGGTCCCTATCCTGTGCAAGATTAATTCAATGTATGTCATCATATCCCACCTCCCTCAAATCCATTTAATATTATCCTCCCCTCTACATTTCGGCCTCCCCAAAGGTCTTTTTCCCTCCGGCCTCCCACAAAATAGCCGCATACTAGCCATACCAACACATAAGACATTATTGTATTCATCATCATACACAATCTCGCTCTCGCGCTTGTGGAATACCTTACCAGTGACATCAGAGACTGTCGGAATTTAGCAGCGTTCAAAAGCAAACTTATTAAGCATTTTCTTACTGCGTAGAGTAGATTTAATTTTTACTTAATTAATAAAAAAAAGTTTTCTCTCTTCTTAACTTTTACCATAAACTGTCTAGCCTTTATTAATGAGTTAATCTTTTAGTACTTTGATTTTTATTGTATTTGCAAATTTAATATTAATTGTAATTATAGTTGTAATTTTATTCTTAGGCCTACTATTGTAGTTGTAATCCCCTGGTAGAGGCCTTATCTCTACCAGGTTAAATTAATTAACTAATTAATTAATTAATAATAAATAAACTAACACTCTATATTCATTTCTGGATTTGCCCATACGTGCTACATGTCCTGCCCATCTCAAACGTCTGGATTTAATATTCCTAATTATGTCAGGTGAAGAATACATTGCGTGCAGTTCTGCGTTGTGTAACTTTCTCCATTCTCCTGTAACTTTATCCCTCTTAGCCCCAAATATTTTCTTAAGAACCTTTTCTTAAACACCCTTAATCTCTGTTCCTCTCTCAAAGTGAGAGTCCAAGTTTCACAACCATACAGAACAACCAGTAATATAACTGTCTTACAAATTCTAACTAAGATTTTTTGACAGTAGACTCGATGCCAAAAGCTTTTCAACCGAATAATAACAGGCATTTCCCATATTTATTCTGCGTTTAATTTCCTCCCGAGTATTATTTATACATATTTGTTACTGTTGCTCCAAAAAATCTGTGGTCGTGCCAGAGAATCAGTCCCATTCCGAGGCTTATTGTATGGTTTCGTAACAAGCTGTTTTTTTACGGTGATGGGTTCTTAGCCCTTCGCCAAACCCCCAAGCTGGAGGATAACCCCTTATCGGCTGTCCGCGACTGCTTATTCAATATATTCGCAGCTACCCTCCATATCTGGAGGCTGTCTTCTCTAGCCACAACCTGAAGACGCACCATGCCGTGGTGATAGGGACCCACAGTACATAGAAATAATAATAATAATAATAATAATAATAATAATAATAATAATAATAATAATAATGGTTTATTTTAACTGGCAAAGTTAAGGCCATTCGGCCTTCTCTTCCACTCAACCAGTATGATAGACAATTACTACAATGCTGTGAATATAACATAATTAATACAATACAATACAATACAATGCAATTCAAAACAATACAATACTACAATACAAGACAATATAATACATAATTAATATAATACAATGACAATTCTTTTCATCTTCACAACACCAATAAAATAATTATGTAATAATAATAATAGTAATAGTAATAGTAATAATAATAATAATAATAATAATAATAATGATAGTCAAATTAAATTATTAAACTCGATCACAATTAGAATTTCAATTTGACTGCGCCCGTAAGAAATCGTTTAGCCTTTTCTTGAAAGTAGTTCTTGTCTGGCAGCCCCTAATCTTCTGAGGTAGAGAATTCCAATCACGGGGGACTGAGACAGTAAAAGAGGATGAATAGTGGGATGTTCTATGGGCAGGAATTGCTAGGATTTGGCTCTCCTGTGACCTGGTGTTTAGATTGTGATTGGAGGATAAGTAGTTAAACCGGGAACGAAGATAATTTGGAGTAGAAGTGTAGAGAACTCGAAACAGAAGAGAGAGCGAATGAAGTGTTCTACGGTTACTAAGTTGCAGCCAGGATAAAGATTTGAACGATTCTAGAAAATAAAATTAATTTGCATTAATGTTGCATCAGATTCACTTTTTTGTCAATCAACAACTCTTAAATACCTTTTCCTATATGATCGATTGTTTACAGTCCACAATATTCTTGGATCTTCATGCTGTACCTAAACATGGTGCTTGCCCCGAATGCAGGGGCCTTCTACGCGTGTTATATACAGTGTGTGTAGCCTATGTATATATATTTAATGAATGACGTATATCTCTTAACCAAAATAAATGTGAAACCATGATTTTTTTACTTAATATCGTCCTATATTACCACCCCCAATAATACTAGACAATATTACCATCCCATGGGAGCCTCCAGATCAAACAGTAAAATACTTGGGAGTTCATGTAGATCGAAGCCCAATTTGGAAGTACCACATCAACATTAAACTAAATCTGGCCTACTCGAGAGACTTAAAACGTTATCCTCTTATTAACAGAAAATCATCTTTACAAAGTAATATTACAGTTCTATTACACACTTCGTTACTCCTCCCTCTGATCACTTATGCATATCCAACTTGGGGTGGTGCAGCGCCAAACAAAATTCGAAGAACACAATCTTTCCAAAACAAAGTACTACGAACTGCTGTTAATGCACCATGGTTTATCCGAAATTCACAACTACATAGAGAACTGGGATTATAAACTATACAAAAATTCACCCATAGGCAGGCCAAAACATTCCTCTCACATCTTAACAATGTCTCAGGAGCAGCTTTCTTTTCTCTCGGAAAAAGATCCACTCAACTCACAAGAATCAATAGCAGTCTTCCGCACGACATTCTACTAGATTCATCCACTTTATATGATGGATTACACATAATTTTATAGATTTATGAAATATAATTGTTTTCAAACATTCATTTTTCTGTCACAGAGATCTGTAAATTCCCTAATCTTCTCCTTGTTATTTTAATTATTGTTAAGTTTTTTTCTCATAGATCTGTACAGTGTTACAGCGCTGAACGATGAATAAAATCTATTTTTAAAAATCCCGTTATTTCTCCGGACGTACCGCAGCCTTAGGCTTATTGTGCTAAGGCATTTTGTTTACATTTCCTTAGATGAACAGTTCAAAATGTCGACCATCTGCCTGAATACAGGCCGCAGTTCGTCTCATAGAGATCCGAACATACTTGGCCTCCAAACTCACCAGAATTCAATCCATTTCACTTCTTTCTATGGGGACTCTTATACTCGTTCGTGCATTCGATTCCTGTGGATAATGAAAGAACTCTGTGTCAGCGGATTCTGCGAGACCTTCAGACAAAAACAATGCTGGAATTTGAGAGCATGTTCATGGCCAATGTATTTTTCATACAAAGTAAATGTGTGTTACCAAATTGCAATTAAATTATTATATTTAATGTCCATCATTCCCAGATATGATGATTGCTAGATACTGAATACTTTCATCTATTTATGCTTAACAGTTAACATTTCGTAATTAATAGTAAGACAGGTGAATAAACAAAACAACTTCAAAAAAAAAGTAAAAACAAAGTGGTAGAGTGTATATTTACATATTTGTTTTGTTTAGACCAATGGCAACTATAAAGTTTGCCTTTGTTTCAGGTGAAATTATCATGGAAGTGGACACAAAGACCGGTTCTTGCCACTCAACATTGAAGTGGCACCTGCAGACATTAGCATGCATCACTTTCACGATAGTCTGTATCTGCGGGCTGTTCGTTTCAGTATCACTGGCCTTGTACATATTGTTATGTACGCGATACTATCCTCTCGTGCTATTGTATTACGCATGGGTGTGGTATGACCATGATTCAAGCGACTCGTTACGAAGAAGGTAAGAAACTTTCATTAATGCAACACAATAAAGTCAGGGATCATCAATTTTTTCATTTCAATTATTTTATTCCATAGAACTTACCTCAACATTACAGCTTTGAGACGTGGAACAATTCGTAAGTTCTACAAAGTTATACAATACATAGCAAGCAAATTAATTCAATTTACATAATTACTTACTTACAAATGGTTTTTAAGGAACTCGGAGGTTCATTGCCGCACTCACATAAGCCCGCCATCGGTCCCTATCCTGCGCAAGATTAATCCAGTCTCTATTATCATATACCACCTCCCTCAAATTCATTTTAACATTATTCTCCCATCTACGTCTCGGCCTCCCCAAAGGTCTTTTTCCCTCCGGTCTCCCAACTAACACTCTATATGTATTTCTGGATTCGCCCATACGTGTTACATGCCCAAGGTTGCGGGTTCGATCCCGGGCCAGGTCGATGGCATTTAAGTGTGCTTAAATGCGACAGGCTCATGTCAGTAGATTTACTGGCATGTAAAAGAACTCCTGCGGGACAAAAATCCGGCACATCCGGCGACGCTGGTATAACCTCTGCAGTTGCGAGCGTCGTTAAATAAAACATAACATTTACGTGTTACATGCCCTGCCATCTCAAACATAGACCTACAAGCATAAATAATTCATTAGTTGAGTTTAGGAGGAATGAGTATGCAGAAATAATATTGTTAATTCTGTTCCGAAACTTTTCTCTTCGCTCTTCAGTACTTTAAGAAAATTAAATTGACACAGTACATATAGTAGATACAGAAGCGATTATTTTTCAAGCCGCTGTGATCATTCGGACCCGAACTCTATGCCCTTGAATCGACGCTTGAGTGAGGTAACCTTTCATGTAAACCAACATGAAAAGATGTAGGCTATGATAAAACTGTGTCAATATCTATACAGATTTCTCTGTATTAACATTCCTCATTTCAAGAGGAATGCAAATCTTCCACATTTTTGTGTACAAGTAATTGTTTAACTATGATGTTAATTCAGTCGTAGAATGTATACTTTTCCTACATTACTTCTTAAAACGTAATACATTATAAAGGTAAATTTGATATTTATTCAGTTTCTAAAGTGATATTCACGAATTATTCGAGTACGCCCTTTTACATTCCGTGGATACGCTACCTCAACAAATTGGTCCAACCAATTTCCAATGGATAAAGTAGCCTTGTGTCCGACGCAGATAAATGGCGCCCTCTACACGCTCGTCGGCATCGATAAACATTATCATTTCGAAGGTGACTGCTGCATCAGTGCTGTACAGTACTAGAAAAAAGTAATGACCCAACTCTTTGAGACCTTTCATAGCGTGATCTACACAATAACGTTTGTTGTCCATATTTTGCACCCAGTTCTTCGTGAGGAAATGGGCACGCCGCGCAAAAACCAGGCCTTCCGTGTCGTATAAGAGTCATTCCACGTCAAATCGCACAAAATTATACAAATTTTGACCTTCATATTTCTGATTGCGTTTATATTTTTTTACCAACTCTATGGGTATAATAAGCCAACAAGTGTACTTTTATTTCCTCCTAAGTCCACATGTTTTTAAAATATTGTATGTTAAAATTCGTTAAAAATGTCGCACAATGCAACATTTAAAGCGTCATATTTCCGAGTATATTTATGTTAAAATATTTTTGAAAAATGCATTTAAAAGCTTAAAGTACTGTCTTTTGTTAAGTATTTACTAACTAATTTTAATATAATTATTACAAATATTTATTTATGATTCAATTTTTAAAAATTAGATATCAATGTGAAATAGCCGTATTAAAATTCTCAAAAAATGCCTACTAGGTGAACTGAAGTATTCTTAATAATTCCAGAAAAAATCACAATGGGATCTCCAATAGTTTAATGGAAATTTAATTACTTACGACACAATGTGTAGCGGTCGGTGCAGCAGCAGTGGATGGGAAGCGTTGAGCGCGGTGGGAGGTTTATCGGCGCTGGATGATCGACTGAACGTTGCAAGATTACACCCAGTACGGATCAAGTCACTCGAGGAAACACTGTTAATTTACTTACTATGGTATCTTCAAATATTTGCACATTATGCTTTTTAAACGTTTGTTTTCATTCACACTACACTTTAAATTTTCATTCGCCTACCTTCTTTCTTGAAAGAAAATTGTTTTACTAAATCTTCAGTTTTTGACAACGGAACGAAAGAATGTAATTGGTTTTAGATTGTGGTATCTGGGCTGCAAATTTTCAGTGTGGTTTTTGTGCTTATTCAATGGACAAAATATAAATGACACTTTAGAAATGTTTTTTGTGACCAAACAGATTTTTTTTTTTTTGTTGATGTTGTTTTATAGGATCTTGTATAGGCTGCTCTCGTGGCAAGTCTTTTAACAGTTCCTCCAATGCCACCACATGGACCTTTACCATGCGACGTTGCAAAGAAGTGTCATTCAGCACTAATTCCATAATCGTCTTCATGTAAGCAATTATTTTTAAAATTATTTTTGTTTTTGTACTGTTAACTTGGTCCATCGGAAAAGTAAATGTTTTTTTTTTTTTCATATCGTTGAATTCTTGCTTTAAGAAATTGATTGCTTCGGATTGAAAACAGTGAAAGGAATCGGTGTCATGTTCCATGCTTTCTGAGATGACGACAATACTTTTGTGACGAATTTCTGTATCTTCTTTGAAATATACTACGAAAGGATGTATTGTGTCTTGGCATTTGTTCCAATGCACACCTTATACTCAATCTTTTATTACAAATGAATAATTTTCAGAAAAGTCTGCAATAAATATGTCATTTTCAGGTTGTACATTTTCTTTGCATTCCGTCAAAAATAAAATATGACGACTTTTGAAGGGATGACGATGCATCTTCTACAGTGAAACCTGTCTAAAGCGGCCATCTGAAGTTACCTTGTAAAATGGCCGTTTTATCAGGTGGCCGCTTAATTAAGGTTGCGGTTCTTTTACGAATCAGCATGAAAATACTGAATTTCACTGACTTTTTGGATTGTGCGCGTACAACAATCATACATATCAATGTCAACCTCTTCCATTTTTGCAATTAGCCTTTTCAAAACTCGCTTGCGGTACCTCAGTTTAAATTTTTGGATAATACTTTGATCAAGGGGCTGGAGATGTGATGTATTTGGGGGAAGAAACGCCAATTTCACGGATCACATTGCGATTTTGTCGTTCAATCTTGGACTTGAAATCGCATAGTTAATTCTCAAACAATGATGATGTCATCCAAGTTTATTGTTGGCAGTCCACTTCACCTCCAATAAGGCCATGTCAACATTTTTCAATCATTTCGGTTTCAATGATTTCCCTATCATTAAGAGTGGTTCTTTTTCACCTGCAGCATTTAAACAAAAGCGCAGGATTATTCTGTCTTTTGCCAACTTCCTCCCTTTACAATCTTTCTTCTTGAAACTTTGTTAGGGAGGGCCCTGAAAATAAACCTGCTTCGTCAACATTGTAAATGTCTCTGAGTTCATATTTCGCAAGAATTGAAGGCAGTCTATTTTTTTCATTCTTCAATAACATTGGTTGCAATGTCACCTCCTTCACCAGACACAGAACGAAATGTAATGTTATTCCGTTTTCTAAAGCACTCTAACCACGCATTATTAGCAACAAAATTTCTTACATTGAGTTCTTTCGCAATTTCAAGAGCTTCTCTTGAATCATAAGCCCACTTACAGGCAATTTCTTCGCCATTCGTAAACGAACTCATTCACATTACTAAACGCAGATTCTCTCTTCCTCCCATTCTTTTAATATTTCAACTTTATTCTTAATTATACAGTTTATTTGTGTCCTTCCACATTTGAATATTTCTGCGATTTTTCTCGCAGATGTTTCCTTCTCACTTTCTTCAATCATTTTTCGTCTCACCTCTAAACTCAACACCATTCTAAATTTATTGTTAAACATGATTTCTCTCTCAAACTAACTTCACAGTTCCTCTGAATCAAGTGAATGAAAAGAAGAAAAATTCGTAAAAGCTGGTCCATATAGAGGAAGACAGAAAGAGAACAAAAAAATCGAATGGTTAACTACTTAAAACATACTGTGACCTTTTCGATAGAAAAAGTCCGTGTATGAATCCTTAGAAAACGAGTAGGAATTTATAGCTGTGCAGGGTCGGAGTGGAAAGTGACAAAAGAGTCATAAAACAGTAACCAACTAACCCTAAGATACGGAGGGTGTACTGTTGTACACTTAGCTATTGCTTCCTGTCCTCTAACCGTCGAAAAAATAGGTCAGACAGTATCCGTGAAAAGATTTTTTGTTGGACATTGACCGTTATAGTCAGCTTCCAATCCAAATTAGACCCCGGCCGCTGGCCGGCGCATGAGGTGGCCGCTAAATAAAGAGAGAATTTGTATTGAACTTATGGAAAATCCAATTGGTTCCAGAGAAAATTGGCCTTTTGGCCAGGTGGCCGTTTAAATAAATGACCGCAAAGGCAGGTTTCACTGTACATGAAAAACTTTACTTGCTTGGGAGCCTTTTATTTATTTATTTATTTTTTTTTTACTTTTCACGGGGGTGTCGTTTTCGTTGTAGTTTTCTTTTCTTGATAGGGGATTATATTGATATCAAACTCTTGTTTAATTCCTCAATATTGGTGATTTCTAGCGCTGTATCCATAGAACTGCTAGAATAAGAACTGGGATAATCACTCTCTCTGCCCGCACTTTTATTTGATTCATGTTTATTAATATCACAAGAACTACCGGCTTCACATATAATTTCATCTGACCTATCTGGAAGTTGATACATTTTTTTACGGAAAGAATCACATATTCGCACATTCAAAGAGTCCTTTAAATTGAGCTTTATCAATAAATCGCGACTTACGCGTCTTAGTGTACTTTTCTTTTTAAAAGCGTGATTAGGAAGGTCAAATGGATTTAAACACTTGTTATATATTACGCATTCTTTACCGTCACTGATGTTGTATAGAAGTCACGTCACTCCGTGAAATTCAAACCCTGACTGATTATTTTTCTCTTCTATATTTTGTCTCCTGCCATCTGTTTACTGCCATAAAGTTTACTGCCTTACCCAGCCTTGCTATCTTTAAACACTTCACTATACTACAGTATAAACATACAGCATTGTGAAGGGTTCCCCCTCTTAGCTGTTCCGTCAATAATAAGATAACTTTAGATATTTACTCTTCCTTAAGGTATTGATCATTTGATGAATGAATCCATTTCTTTTGTAGTGTTGCGAGATCAGATATTACATGCAACGGGGGATTTCGTAAAATTGCCGCGGACAGCCTTCTAGTCTGTCTATGGCTGCAAGTAGTGCATTAGCTGGGAATCGCGAGCGCGTGCATGCTCCGGAAAATAAATTGTTACAAATGTATGTGTGAAGATCCCACATTTCTAAATGCAGTAGTTTACAGATAATGCATCAGGGAACAAGTCTATAATTTTTTCAGATTTTTAACTTGGCTATTTAATATAGTAATTTTGCTTTGAAAAAGAAATGATTAAAAAAACACGCCAAAGTTTAAATTTATTTGTGATAGGCCTAAAGTAAAAAAACTGTTGTATTTAGTCTTTCAAATGCGCCAAACCGCAAATCTCAATTATATGTAGACACAGAGTTCCAAGTGAGTTTATGTAACAGTGCGCGCATAATTTGCGTAATTTCAGATAGTCATAACTACACAAATAATTAATAATTGTGAAAATAAAACAATACGGGTCTCTTTATTTGATGTCTGGAATTCATGAAAAAAAATTCGACCATTTCCGAGAAGGTTGTGTTTTATTGCTGTGCGATTTGACGTGGAATAACTCATAAGTAGCTTAGATTGCTATGAAGCATCTGCGTGTGACGTCGGTTTCTATGATAGCCATGATTATTCGAGGCACCCACCTTGCAGTTATTTTTTTCATACCTAATTCGTTTAACGAAATATTGTGCACACTATGGTATGAGAAACCTATTTCCTCTGCTATATTCCTGATGGTGACTCGTCGATCTTGCAGCACTAAATCATGCACTTTATTGATGTTTTCTGATGTTGTGTCTGTTACACCATATGATATAGTAGATTCTCCCAAGGCGCCTGTCATATATTGGTGAATTTAAGATGGAGACATTCCCTTCTTTTGCAGGTATTTAATCACAGCTCTTTTCTGAGAGGTTCCATTTCTCTACTGACACAGAACCTACGGCCACTCGAACACCTGCTTCGAGCCAACGCGGACATGTACAGACTTGCAGCTTGGCATGTAGCCATAATACATTTCAATCATTATGTGACACAAAATATAAATCTTAGGTCAACTAGAAATAGGTCAGGGCTACAGCATAGGGATCAACCCTCGTAGGAACTAATCCTGGGAGAGGTCCTCCAAAGCGTTAAAATTTTTACCCCAGATTTCGTTTGTATTCCGAAGTAATTATTGTCTAAATATTTTTCTTCTTAGTTTCGCCCATAAATTTTCAACGACCTTCGAATCTTGTGAACTGGGATGCCAACGGATCACTTTCATCTCAGGCCTTCTTTGAATCCATTTGAACGTCTTGTGAAGTGTGAACCGGACAGCAATTCTGCTGGAATCTTAATGGTCCTATGGGATAACGTTCTTGGGCTTAGGGAATAACATGTTTTTCAAAAGGGGCATATACTCCGGCGAACGCATCCGGCCATAGACACGCTTTAAGACACCTATCCCATCACGAGAGATGCAGCCCCAGCATAACATGCTAATGAGTCTCGACCTTCGGCGTCGGTTAAAATATCGAGTATAAAATCTACGACCAGACTCATGATAGACTCCGACAGGTCCGTTGTTATCTGTCGAGATAGATTTTCATTGTGAAAAAGTACTTCTCCCCAATTGAAATCCTCTAAACTGGTCACAAAGGCTAGGGGATCTACAGCTTATTCTTCAATGTTTTCTTTCCGAGCAGCCCTGCACTTTCTAAGATCAGCTATTCTCAAACGGTTAATAACCGAGAAAGTAGACACAACCTTCAACTGATTAGCAGGGAGGAAAGGGTCTTTTAAATGCGCCCTGCGTTAGGCTTCATCTTCTCACCTTAAAGATATTCGCGGTTGCCCAGCAGTAGGGCGTCGTCAGACTTCCCTAACATTTCGAAAACGAATTTTCACTTTGATTTGATTGCAATCCGAGGATAATTTTTTAACAAATCTGAATGTGACTCACTGGTGATGATGTTTCCCCTAGGCGTGTGTAATGCTCCAAGATAACGCCTCGTTCGTCCCAAAAGAGATTCAGCATAACCTACCCTGCAGATGTCTGCGTCCGCTGGGTTTTAGTGATGAGGAATGGCGCCATTCCTTGCTTGCTCTCTCTGTTTCGGGTTGATGGTAGTGTACCCAGGTTTCATCTCCAGTAACGATTCTAGCAAGGAAGCCATCACCTTCTGCTTCAAAGCGCCGTAGAAGTTCTTCACAAGTGTCAACACGTCGTTGTTTCAGTTCTGAAGTGAGCTGCCGTGGCACTCACCTTGCAGATACTTTGTGAAACTTAAGCACGTCATGAATAATGTGATGTGCTGAGGCGTTGCCTACGCTATAGTTAAACAAGGTCTCTGAACTCCGCCGCTAAATATCAGACAATTACACTGCTGTTTACACCGAATTTACATTGGTTGTATAGGGGAATTGGCGCATTAATTGAGATACTGGTTTACATAAAGCGCGGAAAAAAGCTTGTGAAAAGTGTTTTTATGTGTACAGTAAATTTTTGTTAATATAAGGCAATATAACTGTGATATATGAAAGGCAAGCGTATATGATAGCGCAATTTTCTCCAGGGTGCGAATTAAGATTTCTGATGAGGGGCATAGAATTCTAGATAGAGAATACTATATTATATAAAATTATTATTATTATTATTATTATTATTATTATTATTATTATTATTATTACTATTATTGATGTTGTTGACATTACTGTGATGAAATGTAAACATTGGAAGTAAGAATAATAAAGTAATGAATAAATTCACCTCTGTTTCACGACTGGATCACACTTTTAAAAATAAGATATGTAATTCCTAAGTTATTGACTGTTGTCAGCTTGCCGGTAATTATAATACATTAATATTATTTTCTTTGCTTACTTTATACTTTGTAAAGTTTACTCGTATTGAAAAAATTATATTTTGTAGGGGGATAGAAGTTATCCCTGGCAGAAATGTTAATTTGAATTTATGAGAGATGGATAACTTTCCAACAGGGGGGGGGGGGAAATCATCCCATCCTCCCGTTAATTCGCACCCCTGGTTTTATCTGAAACTGAAAGATAGTTCAGCAACCTACTTTAGCACCGTAATCAGTATCGTAGCGTCACATGACGTTTGGGTGTGCTGTTTCTGAATATGGACAACCGGTGGACATAAGTCCGTTACTTGTTGCCTGTTTCACATGTACAGCATGCCCAAATGACTGACCCTAATCCTATTGCACGCCTACTTTGTTTGCATACACAGTGTCTTATTGTTTTCAGGTTATGGCTTCGATATTCCAATCTACACTTCGATTCATAACAGTTTACTGTTGCGTACCCTTTTGTAAAAGTGGAGATAAAAATGAAACTGACATCACTTTCCATCAAATGTTGACTTGAGTCAAAAACGGGTTAAATCAATATCGCGGCAAGACCTGAACAAAAGTACCGTAGTTTGTGGCAACCTTCAGAAAGATCTGTAGTATGCTGTTCACATTTTCACATATCTTATTTTAGAATTTCCACTAAAAACAGGCGACTCCTTCCAAATTCCGTCCCGATCATTTTTCAAGGTTACTCATCATATCTTCAAGGACACGACAAAGGCATTCGTAAATGTAATGTCGCGGCTAAAAGAAATTATGGTTTTGCTTTTCCAAAAACAAGCCGAATTTTGGAGTCAAGGTCAGAACCAGAACCAGAACCAACAGGGCCAGATCGGAACCAGCGTGTGACGAAAATCAGGTTTCCAAGTTGATACTGATAGACATAGCTGCGGTACTGCCCCTAATATGAACGACATAAAAGTTTTAAATGGAAACAAAAACACTTTGTTACGAGCCCTAAGGAGAAAGAATAAAATCATAACTGAACTAAGGGCAAAATGTGCGAAGTTGTCTGCAAGGCTCAAGAGAAAAAAATAAAAAATCATTCGCCGAAAAGTTGTTTGATTCTTTATTAGCTGCTAGCTTGTCCGAAAACATGATGGCAACATTTCTGTTGGAACAACTTTAGAGCTTTTGGAAAGAAAAAATAAGTATACTGAGGATTTGCTAAAACTTTGTGTTTTCTGGCACAACAGTTCCCCTAAAGATTATGAGTTTATCAGATCAATGAATATTTTGCACTTGCTTCACAGAAGTACCCTTAAGAAATATTTTGGCTTATTTTCCGAACAGACAGGCGTTACCCGGGTCATTGGAGAGAGATTAAAAACTGAAGTAGAAAATCTTAACACAGAACAAGAGAAATTTGGTTCCCTCATTGATGATGAGATGGCTATTCAAGCCAAACTTCAATATTACAGGCAATTAGACCTATTTCATGGGAGGAACGAACTGTTTGATGAACGGACAAATGAATGCAACAAAGAATGGGGAAACAGAACCGAATTCCTGTGGCATTCTTTTTCTGTTCTAATCTGGATGGTGACCAATTATACAAGAAAACAATGAAAGTGATTGCTGCTGTTGAAGAAAGAGGATTTTCAGTCTTGCGGATTGTGACAGATAATTGTAAAGTAAAGGTTTCGTTATATGAAAAAATTGTGGTGGTAAGACTGCACTAGAAACACAACACCCTTTGGATGAAAGCCGTAAGTTATTTCTTAGCTTCGATCAGTTACATCACAAAGAACTTGCGATCTCAGTTCCTGGAGAAATCGTTTCGGGAAGATAAGTACACGCTGCAGAGTGCTGGTACCAACATGATTTTCATTCCAGTTCGTCATTTGTCGACGAAAATGGTATACCCATCCAATCTTGAGAAAATGAATGTCAAATGTGCGAAATTATTATTCTCGGATTCTGTCATAGCTGCACTTGCAACTTGCACTTGTTCAATGTGAACGCTTCGGTAAAAAAAAAAAAAAAAAAGAGAGAGAGCGTACAAGCAACAAGCAACTTTCAAGTTCTTGAAAAAGATAAAAAATAAGTGGTTGACATTCACGACGTATGCAGTCCAACAGAGGCCTACCGTTCTTGCAATGAGAACAAGTTGCATTTTTTTTTTCACTTAGTCATGAACATCTCCAATGGCTCACAGACACATTTCTGCCGTATATCGCTCAAATTCAAGGGGAAGGGCGAAAAAGACTAGAATTATCACTTCAGAAACATACAATGCTTTGATCATGACTATGTATAGTTAACTGTCGTCTGCATTACTATTTGTTAAACACAGGTTTTCACTATATTCTGATGCGTAATTTTTCCAGTGACGAGATAGAGCTATTTTTCAGTCACTTCAGACAATTAGGAGGTCTCAATGATATTAGGCAATTCTTTAATTTAGCCCTAAATAATCTTATGTTTTAAGTTTGATTTTTTATATCCATAGGGAGACCATTAAAATTTTATTGCCATATAACGCACTCCTTTTTGGTATCACGATAGACTTGCCAATGGAGTATGAAAGTTATTTTTGACGCGTATTTATGCTTTGAACTGTTGAATTAGTTACAAAGTTTTCACGATTACATAGGCCTACGAAGAAGTTTATTAATAAAAATATACTGACAAGCCATAGATATTATTTGTAGGTTTTTAAATGGTCCTACACGATTTCCTAGATTTGGCACCTACTATTAATCTAATTATTCTTCTCATTGCAAGAACGACAGTTACGGTGGAAAGATCTTTCAGTAATTATGAACCCAAATATTTCAATTATTTCATGATATCAATTTTTTCTTGGATCTATGGAAAGCTTTTGACACTATCAATCATAATTTACTTTTGGACAAACTACATACTACTGGAGTTAGAGGTATAGCTTTAAAATTATTCCAATCATATTTTAGTAACAGAAGGCAAATGACCAAAACTGAAGATCAGTTTAGTGAATACAAATATTTGATATAGGTGTACCGCAAGGAACAATTTTGGGACCTATTTTATTTCTAATATATGTTAATGATCTGCTAAATATGAATTTAGAAAAATTTAATGGATCTATATATTCATATGCGGATGATACAGTAGTTATTTTCAGTGGTTTTCTTGGCAGGAAGCATATAAAAATGCTAATATAGGTGCTAACATTGTTAAAAAATGGCTTAATTCCAACTTCCTTTCTTTAAATATATCTAAATCAACTTTAGTTCCTTTTTCGTTAACAGCTGCCAGTGTTCAAAATTTAAAATTTAGCGATAAATATAGACTAATAATACATAGTGAAAATTGTTTGATCCCAAAAGTTGTAAATGCCCACCTTTGAAAGAAGCCACGTATGTCAAATATCTGGGTATCATTATTGATCAAAATTTAAAATGGCCTCATCACATTACTTATCTTTGTAAGAGGCTTCGTAAAACAATTCATAAATTCGTTAATCTTCGATGCTACTTACCTATTAGAGTTCTACGAAATGTTTATTTGGCCATTATTCAGTCTATCATTCAATATGGTATAATTGTTTGGGGTGGAAGTACAAAAATTAATCTTAGTCCGTTAAATTTACTACAAAAACGAATAATTAAAATTTGTTTGAAGAAACGTTTCGATTATCCAACTAAATTAATTTATTCTGAATTTAATGTATTTAATATTGAACAAATTTATAAGTATACGCTGTTAAAATTTATCATAAAAATCGTAATAAGTTTGTATTACAGACACACAATTATGACACAAGACGAAATATTAATTCAACATTAGTAGAACCTAAATGTCACACATCTGCTGGTCTAAAGCATAGCATAAATTTTGGCCCTCGGTTGTACAATGCTTTAACTAAATTACACCCAGAACTTCTAACATGTAACCCACTAACATATAACAAGAAAATTAGAAACGTGTTAATATCTTCAATTTGATTAAATAAATTTATAGCCTATGTGTATGAATTAATCAACCTATATTATATTTGTATTCTATAATTTTGAAATATATAATAGTCCTACTTTTCACGTGCGATATTATTCTTCTCTAGTGTTAATATTATATTATATAATTCTTTTGCCGCTGTAATTATATTTTAGTTCCTATTTTATTTTACTTATTTATTTATATTATTATTATTATTATTTTATTATTTTAATATTATATGTGAACTGCGACCGAGCACGAGCGCTGCTCATTCGGTCTCAAATTTTGTTAATACTACTGTATGTTCTTTTTATATTGCTTATATTATTTTATTTATTTGTATTTCTCTTTGTTTGTTTTGTAATTATATTTCTTTATTCTGTACATTTGAATTTAAATAAAAAAAATTACATATTTCGATAAACTGTTGAATAATCACTACACTGGCTAGAACGCTGAACTCAACATATTATGACTTGAGTTCGACCCCTAACATATCCCTAATTTATAACAAGTTGGGCAAAGCCGTAGTCCTGATAACACAGAGCTCTTCTCCGGAGCTCCGGTACCCCTGCGGCATCTCATCTCATCGCGGGTGTAGCGTAGACCAGCCCTATAAGCCGCATCCTGGAGAAGGAATCTGTCCATAAACTGATCTACACAACTGGTGAATGACAAAAATTCAAGTACCTGCAATTAGACAAAAAATCTCAAAGCGCGTTGGCGCGCTTAGACGAGATGCAAGTCAACCACATTAACTTTGAAGTCGGTGAGAGGAGGTACAGCGACAATAGTAAGAATACCCAATCTGTACTTCTGTACCACGCACGAGTTTCCGATGCCGATATAGGAAGTGCCTGGAGTTTTTCAAGCTACTCATATGCCGCCGAGATCCGTTTCTATCAGGTGCTGAGGCAGGATGACTCACCTGACAGCGTCGATTGATCAAGAAAGGCTTCAGGCTCCGGGCCAGTGAGGCTATCAGGCTATTCGCCCACGAAACGCGACCTAACTCTATCAGGGGCTGAGGCAGGATGGCCCACTTGTCAGCGTCGAGTTCACAAATTCCATCAGGCCAACTGTCGAACTTGCACAATCATTGCATATATAGGGCGCACAATGGCCCAGTATAGATCCATCCTGGGCCCAGCCCTTGTGAAGCCAGCCAGCCAATATTTTATGCATGATTTGTTAAAGGTGAATTATCTAATGTATAGTATAGTAATTTAATAACAATAATACGATTACAGGGGTTAAAATGAATACAAGCCATTTATAACAAATGACATGAAAAACAGAATCACAGCAATAGTTCATGATCTACTGATAGTGTTAATGATAAATACTGAAATATCCTACACAAGTGATATGATCTGTCAAAGAGTCAAAGAGTGTAAAAAAAATTAATTCAAGAAAACCGGCGGCAATTTTGCAACAACAGAAACTCCAATCATATCAGGCAAATAACAGATTTGTTATCTAATACATACAATAATAATAGTACAGTACCTTCATAGTATTGCATAATATCAACTAAACTTCAATTCATTAAATGAAACGTTTCTGGATCTCAGAAACGAATGGATCGACTTTTTTTATTTCTTGTCGGTAGGCAGACTGCATTTATCATTTCCTTTAGAATGGTGTGCCTGAAGATAATGATTATTGTTCGTTTGTTCCTTCGTTCGTTCCTTCGTTTGTTCATTTATTTATTTATTTATTTATTTATTTATTTATTTATTTATTCATTATGGCAGAGCTAAGGCCAGTAAGCTTTCTCTTCTGCCCAGCCAGACGAATATTGGCTTTTATTACATTAATACAAGACCGTAAAGCAACATGAAAGTGAATAATCAAAGTAAAAGTAAATAATGAAAGTTAGATAAGTAATGTTAGTGAGACAATAATAAACATTGGTAAGAAATAGTGTATGCAATTTCAAATTCGAAAGTGGGATTGGGGTGAAGGAATGGAACAATAAATTCAATCACTAACTTCGCCTTCTAAAGCTAAATCGGCGTGTTTTTCCTTAAAATCGTGATTCCTGCACATTTAAAATTATTCGAACACATGGTAGGAAGAGTTCGTTTAGTGCCGGGCATAACGTTTCTAGTGTTTTTTTTATCACTGACAAGGTATGGCAGCAACTGTGTCAATCCTTCTACTAGCTACTACTAGTACAACCCTTTGTTGTGAGCACTAGTGTGATTTTGACCTGTGACAGTTCCCTTTGTAACGTGACAGTTGGTTGTGAATTGTGACATGTTACATTAAGCTTAGTTAAAATACAGGAAATTGGGTAAGTATTATATCATATCTCATACTAATCATTTAATTGTAGTCAACATAATACTTTTTGATTTGACTTAATGTAGTTGAAGTGATGATTTTAGAATAATCTCGGTTTCTTATCTTCAATCGTGTCGGCCAGTACCGAACAATGTTTATTTGGGCAGTATCGGACATACTTTTTTGTGCTATTTATCTAGCTATGTTTTCAAAACTTAGGTTAATGTCTTGTAATTTATAGAACGTAAATGATGTTAGAAGTTAATCTTAAACCATCGAAAGAAAGATGAAAAAAAAAAAGGATAAATCGCATTATAGCGAACGCCAGTAGGGGAAGTTATCCCCACCCACACTAAAAGTGCCTTCGACACAACACTAGCCTATCACATAGAGTGTCTGATGAGCTAGTAGGGGAAAAGTGGAAGGGGTCGTGGGCGGAGCTTCTACGTTCGCTATATTGCGATTTGCCCCCCCCCCAAAAAAAACTTCAAAGAAGCAGAAAGAAACCCATATCTCTGAAGATGTTGAAACTCCATGCATTTTTTGTGGAGAAACACATAATGAAAACCGGATCCAATGCTTATCGTGTAAAATGAATGGGCACACAACAGCCTAGAAGTCAACGAAACAAAGACTGTGCAGATGGTGTTCAGAAAAGGGGGAGGGGGGAATAGCAGCAAGTGAATCTATCATACTCAATGAGAAAAATTTTCAGATTGTGAACTTATTCAAATATCTTGAGGTAACTTTCCAGACATTCGGAACATGCTTCAACATACAGTACATGCAAAGGAAAGGGCATTAGCAGCTACGAAGGCTATTTACGAGATAAGACAGTTACAGACACTGTCGCTGGATACTGCAATGACTCTTTTCAGAGCAAAAATATCTCCGATTCTCACATACGGCATACATCTAATTTGGCCATATTTATAAAAAAAAAAAAAAAAAAAAAAAAAGCACTGGAACACTTGGAAGCAGTTAATGCCAGATTTCTAAAGACTGCTCTGGTAATATCAATATATACACCACTACGGCTAGCTTAGGAGCTCGCCCGGGAAAAGTTCATCGAGGATGTTTGACACAAATGCTGCTGCTACCTTCAGAACGAGCGGAAGAGCTTCTACTCGAACGAAGAAAGAAAATAGACGAGATCTCGCAGGAGTTCTTCGCAACGGATGCCACGATGGATAGAAATTACACAGGACCAAACTTCGAGCTCGCAGCACCCTGACAAGACTAGCAGTCCACGGATTCCACCACCAGAAGCTACGCTCAAAGCCAGAATTCCAGGAGCCAACAGAACAGTGTGCAAGAAATATTGTAGTCGCTACCATTTCACTATATTCCCAACAGGACAAGATCTCTGAGACAACAGCAAAGAATAACCGAGCAGTAACTATACAATCTGCACATTTGTGCGCATTTCTCTTTATTGTCGTGTAAAATGTGGGCTCATGAAGTTTGTGCTAGAGTTCCGGTAACATCAGACAAGTATGAATGCGATTACTATCAACATTAAAAATGTGTCCGGTGCTGTACTCCATTTCTAAATATAGACTATGCAAAATTTCATGTTCGTTTTATTTCTTTACAGCATTTTTGAGATTTCTTTTTGAAGTGTTTATACTACAAATATTTGTTATAGTTGATTTGTTAATTTCATGTTAAAGGGAAAATAAAGTTAATATAATTATTTTTTTTAATTACAAGGAAAAAACCTTACATGTCCGGCATTGAACGAATTCGCATCTTTATCGCCGTGATAGCTAGATGTAAATATGCTACAAGACATTCAAGCTCCACTGACGTCAAGATGCATTCCCTGGTCAATCGAGTTATTGTTCTCATTTTATATTTTCTGTTTACAGGTCTCAACGCGTAAGAGATTCAGCCTTCTGGAGATATTTCAGCGACTATTTTCCTGTTCGTCTAGTAAAAACAGCCGAATTGGATCCGACTATGAGTTACATGCTTTGTCCTTTCCCACATGGCATGCTGGCTCTTGGAACTTTCATAAGCTTTGGTACTAATGCTACCAAAGTCGATGAAGCTTTTCCAAACCACAAATGTTACACGGCTACTCTAGCTTATCATTTTAAATTATTCTATATCCGGGAACTTGCACATGCACTTGGTAAGTAGAAAGTTCTTCTTTGCGAACACAACTTTACATTATTTATCACATTTGGATCGAAAAAATTTGCACAGCATTAATAATAATGCATTTTTATAATTTAAAGTATCTGCTTCCAACATAAAAATAATTATGGTTATTAGAGGAGAAAAATTCGTTCCGGCACCGGATATCAAACCCAGGTCCTGGTTTCTATGTAGCAAGCGCTCTAACCACTGAGCTACGCCGAAGTTCAACCGACAGCATCGGATCGAATCCCTCTCATGTAGTGTCTTTCCCTTTGTGGTCTTATTCCATGTTCGACATAAGTACTCGTATATGTTGACATATATTAAGTCAACTGCCATTATACAAGGAGCGCACTCAATTGAGTGTCTTGATGGCCGGGATTCCACAGTATTATGCACTGTTGGACGAAGAATCTAAGTAAAGATTAATAACCATTGTTACCGTAACATATATTCTGTAGGACTAAAAGTTAATCTTTACTCAAGATTCTCCCCTTCGTAATTTCAAACTTAAATTTAACTAGTATTGGCCTAACATGTTCAGAATGTTGGTTTCGCTTCTTTCCCACTCTAAAAGCTTCTAAAGCAGTGGTCGTCAGCACTCCCTGAAATGGGTAAAGGGTAAGCGGCGCAACGTGTTGTGTGCCGTCGTGCAGCAGGAAGAGGTAGAGAGCATACCCGCCAGCAGCTACGAATGCACCATAGTGCAGTGTCTTCTCCGCAGGTAAGAGACGCTAGCTCAAGGGTGCAGTGTGCTGATGACCGCTGTTCTAAAGGAAGAGGGTAGAGAATGCGTAACTAATTTGTATACGAACGTACCTGAACTTGCGTTGTGACGTCATATATACTTCGAATCAGGCAACCTTATTCCAGTTTATAGGTAGCTGGAAGTTACAGTCAGTCTTCGAACTGCTGACTAAACATTCATACACATTGTGCCTACAACACCTTCCTAAAAATTAAAATACGATATACCTACTTCTGTATAATTATTTGATAGTCGAACATTTTCACGACACGTTTCACGCATTTCCATACAATTCAGTTCATTTACCATATTGTGAATCATGTTACTGTTTAGTTCATTTTCTTATATTATTATTTTCAAAAGAGACATACATTAAATAATCAAATAACAAGATGAACTTTCGTCTTTCGAATTGCACATAAAAGCCATTCTTCAGATACTTATGAGTTTCCTTTTTCTCTAATGGTAGGGCCCTTAACTTGTCGTTAATCACCCAGACTGGGTGCTATTCATAGACATTTCGCTAGCCCACACTATGAGCGTGCTAAACTAGCCCCGGCTATCGACTGGTTACTTGTACAGGATTCATAACATAACATATCGCTAACACTGGTTTATGAATACGAAAAACGTTAGTTCGCTGATCATCCACCGGAAGCCCGCGGTAAGAATGTCTATGAATATGGCCCTAAGAGTATAGACGTCAGTAGTACCGAGAAACGTAGATCACATGGTTCGACAGAAACTATCCAGAGCGCCCCACAGGCGACGGATCCATATTACATTCGTAATGAATGATGATGGAGAATTGTAGAGGTGTCACAGGAAAACGGAGCACCCGGAGAAAACCCACATGTTGCCTGGACTTGCACGACACAAGTTATAAATTCAGGGTGAACAGAGATTTGAACCCCGACTTATAAGCCAGTACTATGATCATACTTGCAAGCCGTGATCAGAAATTATTTCCGCATCTATGTTGATACCATTTTCTCTCCTCTAGCCACATATGAGGAATCCATAGCTGAAGTTTTGTCCACTTTTTTCGTCATACCCGTCACAAAGAACGTATTCTACTTTTTGGCGCGCAGTATGGAATGGGGTGGAAGTCTACGTTCCTTACAGTTTCGCTCTAGGATCTTATGTCACTTCTAAACTCTCTTCGTTATGTTGACAGAATTTCCGCAAAAGTATTTAATTTTTGTTTTACAAGGGTTTGATGCCAATATAGCCAGTTACGTAAGAAAAAACTATCTTTAGAGGTACATTCGAATAGATCCTCTGCAACTCGATTCACACTGCATTTCCCGTATTCTGAATATTGTCTGTTTCCACATTCACGTCAAACCATCACAGCATTCACATCGTTTTTACAAAGTTTCGTCTGCCAGGAAACCCGCCACTTCAGTTTTTTTTTACAAGCTTCTACAATGACGACAAATTCCAGGGTCCAGACCTCAATTCATTCAGAATTTCAGAATTAGGAATCTTGTCTGTGCACTGTAAGAATTTCACTTACATTTAGGCAGTAATACTGAAGAAGGTCAATTCGCAATTGTAGAGGCAAAAACCATTATACTATGATGTGGATTTGCAAAAAAGACAAACGCATTAACTTAATCGAGAATAGATTGTGTTACTGTTTAATTAATTTGCCATAACAATAGTAGTAAAACAATTAAAGCAGAAGCTTCTGTGAAAAAAAAAACACATTTTTTATTAATAAAACTGTATTATTATTTTTTATAAACTTCATTTTTAACAAAATTACAGGATTTTTAAAACATTTCGTGACTCTTCAATAGCCCTGTTTGACACAGCAAGCCTACTGTAAAATCTATAAGGAAGTAAAATATTTTGTGTAGGAATTACAGAATATGTATTTTATGTGCAATTCAGGAAACGAACGTTTATCTTCTTACTTGGAATCGTAATGAACTTTTGTATCAAGAGCTCAAGAAACACTACAAATAGTATTATCATTTACAACATAGCGAAAGAAACTAATTAACATGTATAAGGAGAAAGTAGGCTAGGTAGGCTATGTGTTACCTTAGTCACACCGATTTTCTCCTTCTCCGGACTTTCATATCATACAGTAGAATAAATAAAATTATTTATTCAACCAATGTAAAAAATACTCATAGGCTACACTGATAAGTGATAACAATAAATTTCTCTAACGATCGGATGGGGGAAAGGAACTGACAACCCTATCCATTATCTCCTGGCTTAGTTGCCTCAAGAGTGATGCCTTATTGGTGTTACTTATGAGGTTCAAACCTGTCATCGGACAGTTGACTAAACAACAACAACGATCGTGTTTTCGATGCTTACTACTGGATGCCGATACATTATTTTGATTGAATAAAAGTGGCAAAATCAGGATATCCCTGGAGAAATACAGAAAAATAAATACACTTCTCTTATAAAGAGTATATTCCTGTGGACTTCTTTTCATTCTGTCATAAATATTTTCATGATTTTTGATAAACCCTCACAGATTACAAAAAATTACAGACCAGTCAGCTTACCTCTGTGGTTTAGAAACAGATGGAACACTTGATTTCAGCATATCTAAGGCAGCATTGGAATGATTCAAATTGGTTACATAATTGTCATAGGTTTCGGGGTGGGACGGATTACTCATGTGAAAGCCAATTAGTGACTGTATGTCAGGATTTAGCAGACGGAATAGATTCAAATAGCCAAGTAGATGCAGTGATTATTGACTTTCACGCGCATTCGATGTTGTCCCGGACGACATATTGTTGGTTAAACTACAATCAACAGTGATTGACTTCAGAGTACTCCAGTCGATCAAGGAATTTTTAACTTGTCGCTCTCAGAGAGTACGGACTCTTCAAGGAACAACCACTCACATAAATTGGAAAGAAGACAGAGGACGGACACTGGAAAGTTTTCTTTTCTCAATCGTACTATCAGGGACTGAAATGCTTTCCTGCAGACTAACTAAAGGCTTTACCAATAACAAAAAAAGTATTTTAAAATAGGCTTAAGGACTTTACTAATAAACGGTAATATATTATGCACACCACATTTGAAAGGTGTAATTGATGTTTTGTTATTTGAAGTGTTTTATCAGTGAAGAAGTGTGTTATGTAAGTGAAGTATGTTGTGTCAATGAAGTGTGTTGTGTCAGTGAAGTTTTATACTTTATAGTGGTAGTGGAAAGTATTTGAACAGTGAAATGTTTTTGAAGTGTTAGTAAAATCAGGATAGTATCAGTGAAATGTGTCGTAGACCCAGTGCTGCAGGTGAGTTGACAGCGAAATGAGTGTAGTGCTGAAAGGTACTTGTGCATGTAGAAGCCCGATCGCAAATTCGTGGCACCAACATGCGCGAGCTTCTGTCTGAGGGTTCGCGGTGGGGGATTCTATGTGTGCGGGCGACTGCTTACTCATAGAGCGCACTATTCAAACACCCCCCCCCCCCCACCAGCAAGACTCTTGGTCGAGTCCATCTAAGTGGATGCCAATTCGTCTTTCGCGCAGGTGCCACGAGTTTGCGATCGGGCTCTATGAACATATACTCATGGGTTTTAGTTCGAACTTTGGATTAAGATACAAATTATATTTACTTAAAATGTTATTTTAAGTGATTGTGCCGCATTTAATTTAGGATGCTCCTTGTTAATATTATTATACTATTCTTCTTTATTATTATTTATTAGTATTAATTATTATTAGTAGCATTAGTATTAATTTACTACTAATTATATTTATTATAAATTATGTTTATTATTAACTGCCATTATTGAGTGTAATTAGTTACCACTGCCAACGTTTATTTACCCATTTGCAGTGTGAATAAATACAAACATACTTAGACACAAGTGTCTACAACAGCACTCGTACATAAACTTACTTACTTACTTACTTACAAATGGCTTTTAGGGAACCCGAAGGTTCATTGCCGCCCTCACATAAGCCCGCCATCGGTCCCTATCCTGTGCAAGATTAATCCAGTCTCTATCATCACACCCCACCTCCTCAAATCCATTTTAATATTATCCTCCCATCTACGTCTCGGCCCCCTAAAGGTCTTTTTCCCTCCGGTCTCCCAACTAACACTCTATATGCATTTCTGGATTCGCCCATACGTGCTACATCCCTGCCCATCTCAAACGTCTGGATTTTAAATTCCTAATTATGTTAGGTGAAGAATACAATGCGTGCAGTTCTGTGTTGTGTAACTTTCTCCATTCTCCCGTAACTTCATCCCGCTTAGCCCCAAATATTTTCCTAAGCACCTTATTCTCAAACACCCTTAACCTATGTTCCTCTCTCAGAGTGAGAGTCCAAGTTTCACAACCATACAGAACAACCGGTAATATAACTGTTTTATAAATTCTAACTTTCAGATTTATGGACAGCAGACTGGATGATAAAAGCTTCTCAAGCGAATAATAACACGCATTTCCCATATTTACTCTGCGTTTAATTTCCTCCCGAGTGTCATTTATATTTGTTACTGTTGCTCCAAGATATTTGAATTTTTCCACCTCTTCGAAGGATAAATCTCCAATTTTTATATTTCCATTTCGTACAATATTCTGGTCACGAGACATAATCATATACTTTGTCTTTTCGGGATTTACTTCCAAACCGATCGCTTTACTTGCTTCAAGTAAAATTTCCGTGTTTTCCCTAATCGTCTGTGTATTTTCTCCTAACATATTCACGTCATCTGCATAGACAAGAAGCTGATGTAACCCGTTCAATTCCAAACCCTGTCTATTATCCTGAACTTTCCTAATGGCATATTCTAGAGCGAAGTTAAAAAGTAAAGGTGATAGTGCACCTCCCTGCTTTAGCCCGCAGTGAATTGGAAAAGCATCAGATAGAAACTGACATATACGGACTCTGCTGTATGTTTCACTGAGACACATTTTAATTAATCGAACTAGTTTCTTGGGAATACCAAATTCAATAAGAATATCATATAATACTACATGAACATTTGACAAAACTAAGAGACGCAAGTGTTATTGTAATTAAAATAACAATAAAATAATTTTTTATTGTAACTATAAATTAAGTTATCTTTTCAGGTCTTTGTACAGCATCTCCGAAATCTATCAGCAATGTACTAAGCAAACCAAAAACGCTGACAGTGATTACTGTAGGAGGGGCTTCCGAAGCTTTTTATAGTCGTCCTGGACAGTACACAATTTTTCTGAAACGACGTAAAGGTTTTGTAAAGATGGCGTTGAAACATGGGTAAGTAGAACCAGTAGTATTCATTAATAACAAAGTGTGAAGTACTTAAAAGTTGGGTAGGTTCGGATATGTAACCTAGTACGATACTTGAAGTTCGGCTTCACTATAGGCATACGAGCTTAAAAAATGTACAGTAGTGGCAAAAAAAACCGGACCGACCCTTGTAGCTGATTTCAGATCCTTGTTCACTCCAGAGCACGATAGACTGGTAACTAAGACTTTGGTGGTTCGAATCCTGCTTGGCAATGAAACTTTTTTTGTTCCTTATTCAAATTTACTCCCAATACTTTTCCATTGCAGCGATATTTTAATTATTCCCAGAACATGAATTTTAGCAGCAATCGAAAAGTATTGGGAATAAATTTGAATAAGAAACAAAAAAAAGTTTCCTTCCCAGGCAGGATTCGAACCACGAAAGTCTTAGTTACCAGTCTATCGTGCTCTGGAGTGAACAAGGCTCTGAAATCAACTACAAGAGTCGGTCCGGTTTTTTTTTTTTTTTTTTTTTTTTTTTTTTTTTTTTTTTTTTTTTTTTGGCCATTACTATACACTCCTAAACAAAACGTTTGCGACGAATCTTAAAGCATGAATTTTCGTCGTTTATGCTGGTCATAACATTAAAACTTGAACACTTTCCCGTAAGATAAGCACCCAACTATTATCTTCCTCCCTGTGGTATCTAATCAAATTGGAATGCGATACAGAATATTATTTCTTTCCCTTCCACATTATACCCGTTCAAATGCTTATGTGTATGGTATAAAAAGGATTTATTAACTTATATTAAATTACGATGTGGGTCATTTTAAAATGAGGTAAATTTTGTAAATGTTCATCATAAAACTAAATAAAACGCCATATAAAAGACTGGATTTCATTTACACTTGTATTTATAATAAATGAACACAAGTCTTATCTGATCCCTCATCCCTCATCCGGGGAGGTCCTCCATGTCTTTGTGTGGTCAAAAAAGTATGTATGTGATCCATAGTAATTCCTCTCCCGACAGGTTGCGGCCCTGTAAGGCCCGGGTGGCGTGGGTCATGTAAATGTACCTAGAAGGGAGAGGTTAAACTGAGAGAAAGAAAGAAAGAAAGAAAGAAAGAAAGAAAGAAAGAAAGAAAGAAAGAAAGAAAGAAAGAAAGAAAGAAAGAAAGAAAGAAAGAAAGAACACAGGTCTTAATTAAAACACGATGTTCACTGACTAACTTTACCGGTACAAGTTGCGCTTATGTTCAGGAATGTATTATATACACAGTAGAAAGAGGTCAATTACAATACTTTTAAGAGGCGAATTCTTTGTATAGTATGTAATGGATAAGTCCTCTAAGGCCATTCCACAAAATTAAGGACAAAAGCATTGAATTTTAAAATTATAATTTTGTCTGAAATTTCCATGTTTCCTTGAAGTAACTACATGAAGTGAACTTTCACAACATTAATATAGCATTTTCTATTAGAAATACGTTATTCTTGTATTTTCCCGCGAGTTAGTTTGGTTATTAGCGCTTGCTACACCTGTTTACAATCAATCCTTTCAGTGTGCAAAATTGCCTGGTTCCGAATTTATATTATACTAGCCGTACCCGTGCGCTCCGCTGCACCCGTTAGAAATAAATCTAAAGTAATTACATAATTAAAATAGAACATTTGATCCAGGGAACATTCGTGTTTGATAGAAGAATAAATCGTTTAGTATGTTACTTAATTTAAATTGTATTTAAAAAAAATTAAAATGCGATCATTTTGATCCAGAGACATAAACATTATTTTAGGAAATACAGGTAACGAATGTACAGAATAGCCTATGAAGTTTTCTGTGCATAAAAAACTATTTTAATCTTACCTGTCCTGGATTCACTCACAACTTACTGTAATAACATTATAGCATTATGTCCATCTATAGGAACTACACTTTCCAATGGTGAATTAATAATAAATTATACAAATCGGTTACTTAAGCTTCCGATATTACTTCATACATACACAGAAACATTCTCTCTAGGCAATGTTTCATAGCTTTCTATTGTTATTGTCCAAGGCCCCTTATAGACGAAGTCAGTTTTCATTACATCGCCTTAGATGGCGTTGTTATTGTAATTTTAAAACTCATTTATCTCATTAAATATCAGTCCTATCAAAATTTTTCATAGAATAAAACTTATCGGAAATTATTTTTAAAGAAACATTTGTTATGTAACATTTTTCATAAAAATCAATAATAAGGGAGATATTTCGATTTATTTAATTCGAGCCCCCTTATAACCCCTCTTTTAAATAAACTATTTTTAATGCCATATAGCCTAAATTCTAAGTTACGACGAACTTAAATTATATTCCAATTTTCATATAAATTGGTTCAGCCATTATCGCGTGAAAAGGTAACAAACTACAGACAGACAGACAGACAGACAGACAAAAATTTCAAAAAAGCGATTTTCGGTTTCAGGGTGGTTAATTATATATGTTAGGAGCAATTATTTTTGGGAAATCGAAAAGTACCAGAAACATTTCGGCTACAGATTTATTATTAGCATAGATGCATATTATTATAAACAGAGAGAAGTAGCCTAAGGTAAGTTATGACATGTTCAGACATGAATATTGCTTATAATGGGAGTTAAATACAAACATGTGCCGCGTAAAGTAAATTAATAGTTACATCTAAAAAAATTGCTTAATCCTCTCACCAGTAGCGAAACTCTTAAAAGACTTTCCAGGCTTGGTTTACGCCCCAAAAAATTGAGTTATATCTAATAATTGTACAAGTTCGTAATAACGATGTATTGTAACACTTGATTTCAATCCGATCTTTCCATATATTAAATTCACTGTAGTCAGTCATTCAAGCTTGTACAATTCTGAGCGAGAGGCTTGTGGCAGAAGTTTCGTAGCGAGGAGCGACTGCCTCGCTCTCAGGCAGCGGCACTCACAAGCTAGAGGGGAGACCGGGATACCGATTCGTTACGACTCAGTAGCAGCTCTGATCACATATAATTGATTGGCCATTCCCATGTTAAAAACGATAACATGTGGAAGAGAACAACCCCCAGGATCGCCACCGTCGATTGGGAACTACTAGAAGGAAGTACAGTTCCTCCATGCAATTCAAATGGGAGTTATAACGTGACTTCTTGTGCAGTAGGTAGACAACAGCATAGTGAAATTGATAAAAGTTTTGCCGTGAAAGCCTATATGGCTAACAAATCTGTTATATATGTGATCAGGGGTAGCAGGAAGCGAGGCTAGCCTCAACCGTGACATAATACGTCGCGCTATGTTGGTGTTCTGTGCATGCGCTGCATTGTTGAGTGTTAGTTTAATCAAAACTTTAATCGCGTGTGCGTGTGCGTGTGTGTGTGTGCCTGTTTTACATACTAATTGTGTAAAATGGCTCATACTGAGAAAACATTCATGTCATTAGTTGCAGAATTAAAAGACAAATCGTTTTCAAGTTGGGCGTGGGTCATTCCATATCAAATCAACAAGGCGTTCAACCCGACCGACTCAGATTTCTTTTAAAATTTGAGGGTTTGTTTTACCTGCCGCGCTAACTAAAACTGCCGAGTTTCATATGTCCTGTGCTTTTCGTTTTCTGTCAGTGGCGTTTCAAACATGAAGAAAAATCATATTTTTGTAAGCACGCCGCTTCAATTGAAATTATATATCTCAACAACGTCTCCAGATAAATTTACAAAAATTGGGTGATACATTCTTAATATGTGATAGTTTTTACTGCTTATATTGTTTTCTGCATGTATTCAATTACACTAAAAAAACATGGTGAAACAATTTTCATATATTCATATTTAAAAATGCGGGCGTTCTATTTTAAGGAAAAAACTATATAGTACGCCTCAATTAGTGATATAATGAACTGATAAGATTCAACTTGGAATCATCATAGGTTACAAAGATAAAAATTTTTATGTCACTGCAAGCGTAAGCTAACCGCATAAGTCGCGATAATTATGTCCCACACATTCGTTGTATTTAATTATATTTGATCATATTCTTGAATGTCGCTATGTAATTTAACATGTAGTACATAATTCGAATTTTTTTAATTATTATCTCAAATAAATTATTGTCACATGGATTTTGTTAAACCTAAAGTTCTGTAAGAAATGCTTACCTTTCATTGCTGAGATGAAATAGCCTGATCATCTTTCCAGACAGGATGCTCCGTTGTTTCAGCTGCATTTTAAAACTGCTTAGCAAGTATAATACCCATCCTAATAGCAGGACTGTATGAAACTTGTGTTCCAGACACTGCGGTGGATTTTGCAAATCGAAGAGAATCCTCTTCAGTATAGCTTTTTTCAGTCACATAAACGATATTAATGTTTGAGAGATGATCCCTTGTCCAGTCGTACAATTACCTAGGTCTAGTTATTTGTTTATCGGATGGTCTCTGCAAACTAGGACAAGCCGCAAACCTTTTAAGTGTCCCACCTACAACGTCGCATGCTCTTTTGCCATGCGATATGCAAAAATAATGCAATTCTGTTGGAAATCCAAAATCTTCTTCATGTAATGTGAGGTTCAGGAAATTTTTTCCTATTTTTATACTGAGCAGAGAATCCATCGGAGAAATACATAATTTTTGTGGTGAATTACAGATGTTTGTTTTAATGACTCCATTAGATATTTTTGAAAAAGATGTACAGTTGTAGTGTCATATTTCGGTCAGTGTAGTAGTAGTAGTATTTATTTATTTAACCTGGTAGAGATAAGGCCGTCAGGCCTTCTCTGCCCCTCTACCAGGGCAGTGTGAAATTATTACCAGATTTTTAATAGAGACTGTATCGGATGACGATTCGTTATAATATATTACGAAAGTATGAATGATTGTCTGCACATTAGTCCTGTGATATGACTGAATTTCATCTTGGATTACGAAATAATAGTTTTCAGCGAAATCGCATAACACAACAAGCTGGCATGGCTGTAGAAATGATTCCATATCACGTAGAAACTTACTTTGTTCAGATGATATAAATGAATGAGTCAGTAAATCACCAAGTTTCTCCAAGAGACAGTCGAAAAATTTGTCTTTGGGTTTCATTATGGTCTCAAGCGTTGATCGGTCAGTCGTCATCCACTGCTTGTAGGTCACTGATTCACTGAAGTTTTATTCGAAACATTTCTCTAAACCCTCTCCTATTTTGAGTGGTTCAGGACATTCTCTACATTTCCTGAACAAGCAATTTATATGAGGAGGATTGCACACCATAGTAGCCAAGAAATGTTGATAAGTTGAAAGGTATAAAGAAAAATTTTCTAGAAATCCACGTAGACCTGAAACTTTAATAAATTGCTTCCGGCATAAGTTTTACATTCTGATAAGGACACAAACACAGACAGTATAGTTCCACTAACTCCAGCTAGAATACAACTTCTTGGTCTAAGAGCTGAAAATTTGGAGAATATTACCTTCATTTCAGGGTTAGAATTTTTAAACACTACATATAATTCATTTCTGCTCATGTGATTTACTCCCTGATTCTTCAATCACAACAAATATTTCTTACCAGGCATCATTCTGCTTATCTCGTCAGAACAACAGAATTCTTTAACTTTACCGGCAACAGCCGCAAGCAAGGGTTTTCCAGGTTTCGGATTTGGTGAACACAAAGTTCCCTTTCCCTTTGCCAGGACTTTTGCTTTCCGAATTATGTATTCGAAAGCTGAAAGAAACTCTTTTTTATATTATTTACGCTCCAGCTTTTAGGTAGTAGTGTTAAAATGGTGATTTTCTCACTTTTACCTGAATTTTGAAAATTTTCCTGCAACTGAGACAAAATTTCAGAATCAGAAAGGTCCTGGTTCCTCGGCGTCTTTAATATCGAAGACTTTATCTTTTACAATATTTTCAAATTTCTGTCTCTTATATTTCTCTTGTTGTAGCCTTTTTTGTTTAATAAGGAACACACCTTGGTCAAAAGGACTTGTATTTAATGAACTTACATTTGCTGTAGAATCGACGTATTCTTCAATACTAGAGTCATTCTGAGGATTCTGCGTAATAGCATCATATTATATTTTTATTTCTTTGCGACACATAGCGCACACCTTTTGTTCCTGTTTTAAATCAGGAAATACATTAATCATCCACGATATAACACTTCTTAAATTTTTCCTCTAATTACAATGCCCTGATTTCTCGAAGGGATTGCAGCAAACATAGGCCTACAACTTAAAACGCGACTCCATTACATCCCATAAAACTACCACATACTACAAAAACTAACGACACTGCACTTGAAACAGATCGCACGTTTTGTATAAATTGAAGACTGTATAAACTGCCACTCATGACAGCCTGACAGATCGACGACGCAGATAATCAGACAAGTACGAACTCGCGTGCATGCAGTGTTGGTGTAAGATTGGTTTAAGTGCTACAAACCAATACATTGATATATTTTTTTTACTGATATTCCTGAAACGTTTCCAAAATGAAACTTACACCAAGGGGAGAACACTCTTACCTCTATAACATATATTTTTCGCGAAATAATTTATGTCCCGCATTTATAGATATTCAATGTTAAAATGTGTTTCACGTGACCATTCAATAAAGAATTCATTACTTTGATGCAAACTTATTTTTATTGAAACCTATGATCCCTTAACTTTAAAATAAGCCCAAGTTTAAGATTCTACCTCAAATAGAAGAGAAGTTATGAATTATTTTTGTTGACATAGTATGCTACATTTTTACATTTTTTTCCCGTATTGACAGAATTGCTGTATGGATATCGTGCATTATTGAGGGCTAAAATTTTCATAATTATTTAACTTATGGTTCTTTACCATCCCACCAAATTTAATAAAAATCTGAGGTGGTCGGATTGAAAAGTCCACTTTTTTGTGTTGATTTGACATGGAATGGCCCGCGTATGAAACAAAATGTGCTTAGAAAGATAGGTATTGACACTACCTTTACATATTAAAATAGCGGATAGAGAAAGACAAAATAGGTAATTTCAATTTTCATTGTATAAGAAATATTCTTGGCTAACAGAGTGCACTGAGACAAATAAGTTATATTGTTATACATGTATTCTGTTTGGGGTTGAAAATGAGAGGTCATCATCTTCTTGTGGGGTCTGTGTCATAAAAAAATATTGACAGAAAAACCGAGAAACATCTGCTGTATAAAAAGATAAAAGGTAAGCAGATTTTTTTCGGCCTACTCGGTATTTTACAGCTTAGTTTCATCACTGTCTTTTAGTATTCATCCTTATCTTCACTGATACCTTAAAAAAAAGTTGGTATTCTACACAAGCGTATTTTGAAATCTGAAAATATGTGAAGTGGGTAACAGTAGCGTCAATTACAGTACGCTTATGTAACGTTGGTGACGACAACATTTAGATGAAACTTTCCTTAAATATTGCACTTAATGAGATGTTAAAATTCTTGAAATTAGAAAGCAAAAAAACAAAATTACTTCCACTGTGTGTCAACCGCAAGTTTAAGATTTGGCCTAACGTATGCCTTAGTGCTCGATTGCTTCAATTCTTCGTGACAGACTCAATTTAAGGACGATGAAGAACACACATTATGTGAAACTGAACCAAATTTTATGCAAGCTATCTACATCAGTTGTTCAAATGAAAGGGAACTGATACGAAACTTGATATCAAAGAAGTGTAATTGGGTTTATATTGTAAATAACATATTTGAATTTAAAGTTCTTGTGAAATAAAACGTTCATTTGTCATTGTATATGCAGTGAAAATTATATCATACTAACAATTAGAATTAAATTAAAATATTCCAAAGCCACACAAACAAACTTTTCCAAAGGTTTAAAATCCTTAGGTCCATGCCATTTGTTGAGTAATTATTACAATATTTTCTTAGTAGCTTTCCCATATGTGTAACAAATGCACTCGCACAAAACATTTTTGTTAAAAGTGTGGCTTTGGACTATTTCATTCTCACCCCTTCAGTTGATTTGAACTATTTTATCTACGTGTTTGCAATAATGTTTAATTTAATGTGCAGGGCAAATCGTAAAACTCTAAGCTCCGCCCACCACCCCTTTCCACTTTTCCCCTACTACAGTCACTTTATCCCCTACCCTACCAGAGTCCGTGGATATACCAGAGTAGCGCAATCATCGAGTCGCCCGCCATTGTTAGTCCTTTTCAACACGCTAGGGATAGGAATATTTAAAGTAAAACTCAGATATTTTTAATTTGAAGGGCAAAAACGTCTAAAGGATCTTCTTACATTATAGAACATTATTGTCAGTCAACATACTAATGTAAAAAAACCTTAATTTAATAATTATAATAGCAGTAGCTCAGTTGGTAGAGCAGCTGGCTACGGACTGAAAGGTCCGGGGTTCGATCCCAGGTGATGACAGGATTTTTTCTCGTTGCCAAACTTTCAGAACGGCCTCCTATAAAATTGAGTACAAAAGACGGGTAAAAGACGGTCCCGACCACACCACCTCATTCTAGTGCCGAGGTCATGGAAAGCATGGGGCTCTACCTCCATGCCCCCCAAGTGCCTTCATGGCATGTTACGGGGATACCTTTACCTTTAATAGCATAAATATACATTTAAGTGTTCAATACACTCCTTCATAAACGTCACAGTTGTAGGTATTACAGCAACAAGAACTTAATAATTACAAGTAACAAATTAAAACAACAATGTTTCAAATAAAATAACAATAAATCCAAACATTTGCAACTACATTCCTCGTGCGAACTCTCCGGCTTCCGCTTATAAGGGGACACTATACTGAAATTTCGCGAAGTTCATTAGTATTAAGAGTTCACAACAGTGAAATCCATAACTACCATACTTATGAAGCTAGATTCATCAAACTTTTATCACTGATATATCTGCTTAATAGTGACAAGTGTACAAAATTGCATCCGCCTATGATACGTGGTTTGCATTTTATTAATTATTTTATTAAAATATTACATAAAAAGGCGCTTGCACTACAATTGACATTATTCTTAAGTGATTTTCACTTATATGGATCCTTACATACATGGAATCAAAGTTTACTATAGGTTTGCTGTAAAATTAATCAGTAAATTACTGGAATTTTCTATTATAAAAAATAAAAAATTAATAGCCATAAAATTACCTAGTAATTTACCCATTCGCTGTACAGAAAATTCCAATAGTAATGTTTGTTCCAATGTATATAAAGAATCATATAAGTGAATATCAATTAAAAATAATGTAAATTGTGACCCAAGGGACTTTTTGTATAAAGCAATAAAATATTATTCTATTAAGTTATTAATAAAATGCAAACCACTTATCATAGAGAGACGAAATTTTCTACATGTGTTATTATAAACCAGATATCTAGTGATAAACATTTTGTGAATTTAGCTTTAAAAATATGGAAGTTAGTAATTTCAGTATAATGTCCCCAGGGATACACTGACGTGAGGTTTTGCCTTTTTTGGTCAAAAAATCGTTTCTTTGTTTTTACCTTTACAAATTCATTTTTGGTCTAAAGATGCCCTCTTCCAATTTTCATGACCATACGACCGGTCTATCAGCTATTTAGGGTCACATTTTTAAAAGGCTGCGGGCTCTGTTAATTTAAATGCTCCGCCCACGCCCTCCACTCTGAATTCTGCGACCATTTAGGAAATTACGCTCTATTTCATACATTATTTATTATATTAGATTTCCGATTGAGCCAGTGTAGCTTCTCGACTTCTCGAAATATTTCTTCATAGAATCCAACAGGTGTTAGGCCTACTTCAAAGGCTGCTGTCCTTCAAAAAACATTCAGTTACAAAGGAGAGCACAACTCTTGTCTAAAGGAAAATTCCGCTTGTTGCTAGTACCCATAACAACGTGTTTTCCATGCTTGGTTTTTGTTTGTGATACAAAAATATTTGCAGGTTTCAAACAGTTTTATTGTTAGTGTTATAATATTGTCTACAGTCTATAGTGATTTGTGAATAATATTTATGTATTATAGTGTTTTCATAAGTTTACATAGTTTTATTAGTCACCTTTATTTACTAGTGTAGGTTAGGTGTGCACAGCGTGGTAGTGTGTATAAGTGTAAGTTCTGTATATAATATGCTAGGTCTACATGTTTCAAAATGCTTAGAAAATAAAAAAGACAGAGACCTGGTTCATTATTATCATCCAAAACTTTGAAGTGGATTTTCTCCACTTTAATTTACTGTAAATATTGCATTGCTAAAAATTCTACTCTTTCTACAGATTTTGTATTACGTGCATGATTTTTTGTAGAGCTTTTTTTTAAATTTATTTATTTGATGTCGTTTTAGCTTAGGAAGTCATATCGCGAAAATACATAAACAATTCTTACAGTTTCATAGAGTTTACTGTATTACAATAATCATTAGAGGTTTTTGAATATGTTCTTAACAAAACTTACTATCAGGATTATACATAACACTCATATTTTTTGTTGTTGCTGTTGTTCAGTCAAATGTCCGAAGACATGTTTGAATCTCATAAGTACCACCAATAAGGCATTACTCATTAGACAACTAGGCCAGGAGATAATGGGGTAGGGTGGCCAGCTCCTTTCTCCCTCCAATGCATACTTCGCTGATTAGCTACATATTCCACTAATCAGATTTCAGATGCATACAAACAATTATTGTTCTTCCTCTGACACATATCGTCAAGTGAGATGTACTGCCTGGTTATATATATCAGCCAGAATATCAATAAAAGGTATTTTAATACTATTTTTTTACGCTCGAGTTGATTTTTTTTTTCTGTTTTTACACTTTTAGTGCATTAAATATTTTTTAATCATTTTTTAGTAAAATAAAAGGAAAATTGCACAGTAAGTTTTGTTTCTGAAGGTCTGAAAAGTATGTAGACAAAAATTCTGGCCATAATAGTAGCAATTTTTGAAAACCTAAATTTACACAATTTAAAATTACAAATTAAAAGTACAGAATTTCAGAGATCTACCTAGAATAATTTAGAAAACTGAAATTTCACATCAGTGTAACCTTAATAGGGTTTCTAGTTTCTACGGTCTCCGCATTTTCCAATCGAGCCAAACAATACAATCTTGTCTCAAGAATGAATTTAGAACTTCACAAATATATTATGTCATTCTTGCAAATAGTAAATAGGATTAAATTCAGAAATGCTTGATTTGAAAGGGAGAAGAGGTAAAAATTTGGCACTGATCCTAATTGGTACGTGATTTTAATTTGTTTTATGTAGAAATATCATTGCTGAAACAACTTGAATTCTAGATTAGTTATAATAAAAATATTTTGGGGCCCAATTTTTGAAAAAATAAATATCAAAATACAGTCATTCATTAATCTTACAATGTATGCTCGCTTAGGTAGCGGATCGTTCCTTTTTATATTTATATTCACTTCTTTCCTTTTTCCTTATTTCTTTCACCTTGTCACAGAGGAAACAAATGTGCGCTTTTTTTCACTTCTCTGTGAACAGTTCTGAACACAGCAGCATTGCATTTTTTCGCACTTAAATTACATTCTTTCCCTATGCAACTGTATACTGCATAGCGCGCGCTGGACTAACGACGGCGGATTTGTCGGCATTTGCCGGCTCAAACGATTGCGGTACTCTGGATATCCACGGACTCTGTACCCTACAAGCTCCCAACACACTCTAGCGGGAAAGAGTGGAAATAGCGGTTTACGGTGGGGGTGACATCTAGCGGAGGAAAATGGAACAAAAAGAGTGAGTGCGGCATCTACGAAGCAAAAGAGGAATTTCGTCCTGCCATCCTCTGTCCCTCTCTCTCTCTCTCTCTCTCTCTCTCTCTCCAGCCTCTCCTTCTCTGTTCATTGCTTCATGTCTCTCTCTTTTTTTTTCTTATGACTTCGCAGTGAGTAGGATTCGATCCGGGTGTCTTCCTAACGAAACTAACGACACGCAGCACGCTTTTTGGTCACGCTTTAGACCTCTCGGCTACTGAGGCGAGTTGGTGGTAGAAGGGAAAATTAATCTATTTATGTTCTAATTTGGTTGTATTGTGTTGTTGTCTAATGCGCCCTAATTTGGTTGTATTGTGTATTAGTACGTGTTAGTTCGAGGAAAAAACGTATTGTGTTGTAAAATATGAAATACGTGCTAGGCGGTAGGCAGTGATCCACCGAAGCGGGGCAGATATTAGAGAGAGACAGTAGAGAGAGAGAGAGCAGGCGAGCGAGGTGCCGAGCGGCGAGGGTGGGGATAACTTCCCCTACTGGAGTTCGCTGTTTCACGATTTATCCGATTTATATAGACAGGTCAGAACGCCTAACAAAGAAAATCAGGAGAGAGGGAGGCTGTGCAGGAGATGAAAAGCTAGACTCAACCAGGATAGAACAGACCAAGGGAACCTTTAATTCTTGTAGTTGATATGAACTTATGTATTTTAAGAAGAAAGATACAAGAATTTTATACCGTGTAGAATGAAGTTCCGACATTGAAGAAATTACTGAAGGTTGCAAGAGACAATATTTTCCAAAGTTGGAGAGAAACGCTGCGGAAAGTGATTCGAGACATGAGATTTGGGTTTAAAAAATGTAGAAGTACAAGATATATTTTGGTTGAAAGAAATGATATTGCAGCATGGAGGACCAGTTATTTATGATACCGTTTGACGGAAGTTTGGCAACATCCCTATTCGGCAAGGTTCGTGGCTTGCTGTTTAACGTGGTGGGAGGAAAGCAGGTGGAATGGAGTGAGTACAGGCGTTAACGTTTTCAAGTACGACGACAGCGCTGAAGGGACACAGATCCGATGGTCCGACAATAAAAGGTTTCTGAAGTTCTAGTTTGCCGTATCAGTAGGCTAAGCATCTAATAGAGCTGATACTTCGCTGCCTCTCTTAATTTTGTTTGTTGTTTTGAATATTTATGAAATGGGGTTAGACCAGCTGACTTGACGAAAGAAGAGGGTCTTTGACAATATGAGCTGAATAATTATACAAATAATATCGTAGTTATTTCAACTGTTGTGTGTAATGAAAAAGGCTATGTATTAATTTAATGATATTCATTTCTAAATAGGACTCCACTGGTACCTGTCATATCTTTCGGAGAACCAAATATTTATGCCCAGGTGGATTTTCCTGAGGGATCACGGTTTAGAAGATTCCAAGAATTCATCAAAAAGAAAACTACAGTTGCTCCTATCATTGCTTACGGCAGTGGGCCATTGCCATATCGTCGAGAAATGATCGTCGTAGGTAAGATGAATCATTTACAATGCAAGCTAAAACAAGAAATTCTATGGTCCGTCCAAGTATCTGTAGAGACCTGGCGCATATCTGTGCCTATCTGGAGTCTATCTGTGCCGGAGTGTATTGCGGCAGAATCAGCTCGAGGCCGCTAAGGAGTAAAATGATCGTGGTAGAGAGAAATGATCCCCTTCCTGCAAGCGATTGGTAGCTTCGTTCAACCAATGCCTCATCTCAGAGCGGCCATTGGTCCTGTCCTACCACATACCACTTGCGCAGAGGTCTTATTTCATATTTCTACTCTACAGAATCCTGGGACGGACCATAGTAAACTTATCGAGCGACTCGGAAACTAGGAATGCATTCTTGAAGCTAATTAACAATGCAAAAGCACAGTTAACAAAATGAGCGAAACTATTACCTTCCAACGAGAGTTGGGTCTGACGTTTGAGCGGCCAAAATCTGAAGTAATGCGCAACGTTGCCATATACTCTTTGGGTTTGACAGGAGCTGATTCTGTTATTTAACCACCATCTGCTACTTCTTCATGTCAGTTTCCGTATTCTATCCCTTAACACAGCGTTGTCAGACACAGCCTAAACGGAGCGGAGCGCTCCACTGTAACTCGTTGCGTGCTCCGGTGCTTCCACAGACATAAGCAAGTTCACGCTCCGACTGGACGTCTCTAGCACCACAACCGGTTTCGGAGCTTACAACTCTGACACTACTGCCTTAACACATATAAAGTAAACCTAAAGCTTTAATTTCCTTTAAATACGATCCTATTGTGAAAACGTAGTTATGTTTTTCGTTGCAAATCACAGTAAAAATGAGCGAATTCAGTGCACATGCTTCTCTTGTTCCATCGGATAGATCCATAATGCGACAGAAACAAAGAGAAACTGGAAAAGAAAAATTATATTTATTAGAATACGCCAAGATAGGTAATTAACACAACTTCCAAGTTTGATTACGTTCGTTTTTTTATGTAGGCCTACCTACTATTATTGCAGTCAACATCGATACGGTAATTATTTGCTATTTTAATTGTTACAGGTTTTCTCCCATTCCAAGCAAAAGACGAAAATATTCCGGTGTACAACATTACGAATGATTGATATAATGAAGTTCCATAAGATATTTTATCATTCTAAAGAAAAATACAACAGGATAATTATTGTGTTTTACAGTAAAGACTACTCGTGTACAAAATTCAAAGAGAGAATTAACATTTAAATACAACATTCGTTGTTCATCTACAGGTTCTCTAATTCCTGTCTGTGTTAACACCAGCCAGGACATTTAATTGTGATTCATTAGAGATTGAACTATAACCACTAATTTCTCTTTCTTCATATGGGGAATCAGGCCCAGACAGTTTACTAGCATACTTAGGTTTAGCATGTAATGTATGGAAAGTTGATATAGGCTATATGGTTGTTTGCTGACACTGTTTCCGTATAGTAACTGCTTTTCTTGTAAATTCAATACATGACCACTTTATGCAAGTAAACGACCTTTCTTAGAAGAATTTAGCCGATTACTGTCGTATAAAATACTTTGAAATACCACTGTTATTAAATCTGCCATGACAATACGCGGTGAGATGACGGCTGATGTAGAGATGGGAACGATATATCGGTTTTTACGAAATACCGATATTTTCGTTTCGATATATCGATTTCGAAATTTTGATTCAATATATCGTATAATATATCGGTTTTCTCATAAATTTATCGATTTTTTTGTAATTATCTTTATCAACAACAAAATCTACACTAGACAACTCCAATAATTCCCGAGAGATGGCGCCAATTAAGGTGGACAGTTACATAATTGTGCAACCTCACTCAATACCTTGTTCTAATTGGCTGGACTGGAATTCGAATTCAAACTCTTTAATATGCAGTAGTGATGGGCGAAGTTGTTCTTTTCCCGGAACAGTTCCGACGGTTCCGGTTCCGAAAAATACTATGTTCCAAATAACAGTTCCGAAATAACAGTCACCAGTGGTGATGAGTCGGAGTCGTTGAGTCGTTCAAACGAACGGTACAGTACCCTCCCTCTTCACTATAGACAAATAACACCATGCAGCTCACACTGGAGCACTCATAGGCATGACATAGTACACATTCTTATCTATAGATGGCACTGCAATGCACATTCGAATCGATTTTGGAAAATTGCTGTGCATGCGGACAGAACTCAAAAGCTTAATGTTAGTAATTACCAGACATCGGATTCTAGGGCAAATGCCTATTTTGTTTCTTTAGGAGAAAAGTAAAATAATTATTAATATTTGTGTTTCATGGAAATTGAAAGGTATTCAAAGAGTTTTATAGTGCCCTAAAATGCCCTAAAACGGTTATTAGAGCCTAATTTGTTAATATTCGCCTAAAAATGCCTAACTCACTGTAAAGTTTCGCATTTTACTCTTACTTTTTATAATTTATACATGCATTCACTGCGAAATTTAAGGCATTTAAAAAGTGGAAAGTTTGCTTCACACCGGCCATGAAACCATTGATAAAGGAAACAAAATGTTTTGAATCTCACGACACTCGCAATAGATTTCACCGAATGTAACATGTTTGGAGGAATAAATGCCGACAAAGAACCAGCCTTAGTTTTGAAGCAGGCAACAATCACAACATGTGCTGCTACCGATTCAGAGATATACTATACTATAAAAATGACTGTTTTCTGTCTGAAACCGATTAGCTGTACTGCCCCTTCAGAGTGTCATAAAATCACAATTTTTGGAGAAAGAGTGTTTTTGAAATATTTATGAAAAGTCGTAAAACTGCGAATTAGTAGGGTAAACCGTTACAAAATATTTAAAAGAATGGCCCTCCTAGTGTTAACACTACCAGGAACTGCAACAATAAGTGGAACTTGTATTTTTGTCCAATTGAATCTCAATAACAACGGTTCATTTGAATGCTCGTTAACAGTTGCTCTTTCCCTCTCCTTATTTGTGTTGAGAAGTTTTGAGCGGTAGGACGTTTTCCTGGAAAGTTTAACGCGATAATGCCGAAAAATATAAGTGCAAAATCTACATTGATCCGGCAATGGCTAACAGAATATTCAGAATTCACTTATGATGGAAAAATAATATTCTGCAAGATTTGTAGCAGACAGGTATGTAACAATAGTTGAAATATATAAATTCTATTAATTTTAATGAGTAGGCCTATAATATTTATACATTGACTGAGCTATCCTGAGGTATAATTCTTTTTAAGACCACTACACTTTAACCTTTTAAATTCCGATAGTTAAAGTATTTTCAGGTCATTAAAATTTTGATTGTTCGAACCCACTAACTTTGTGATAGAAATACAGCAGTACAACAATTAGGATTTTATTTTAATTCAGTTTACTTTACATTTTTAGATTTCGTAAGAAAAGAAGTGCCACCTAAAGCAGCATGTGCAAGGAGCGGCTCATAAGGCTAAAGCTCAGCAGAAAAATCAACTGCAACAAACTTTACTAACACAGCCTACTCATCCAATCTCAGCAGCAATTTCTATGCTGATTTAACCAGAGCGTTTGTTGCTGCTAACATTCCCTGAATGCAATTGAAAATCCGGTTTTAAGACCGTTTTTACAATAATACTGCAAACAAAATATCCCATCTGAGTCGACCCTAAGAAAAAAATTACTTAGATAGAATATACAATGAAACTTTAGCTTCCATTCGGGAGGATATAGGTGATTCTTACATATGGGTCTCTGTGGATGAAACCTCAGATCCTATGAATAGGTATATAGCAAATATGGTAGTAGGAAAACTTAGTCCTGATGGACCTTCGATTCCACACCTCGTATGTGTTAAGGAACTTTCGAAAGTGAATAGCCAAGCCATTGCTTATTTTGTAAATAAAGGCCTACAGTTTTTATACTCAGATAATATAGACGATTCTAAAGTTCTGTTGTTTTGTACTGATGCTGCCTCATACAAGGTTGCTGCAGCTCCACTTCTTAAAACATTTTATCCTAACCTCACGCATGTAACCTGTCTAGCACATGGCCTTCACAGGGTTTCTGAAACAATCGGGAATAAATTTCCTCTTGTCAATTCGTTTATTTCTAACACAAAAAAATGTTTTTGTAAAGCCCCATCCAGGATTTCAATATTCAGAGAGAACTTTCCAGATATCCCACTCCCACCTCAGCCGGTTGTTACACGATGGGGAACCTGGATTCAGTCAGTGGTGTATTATTCTAAGTATTTTAAAGAAGTGGTCACAGTTATTGATAAATTACCTGAAACTGATAGTGCAGCGTGTGTGAAAGCAGTGAAAGATTGTCTGAATGACTCACGAGTGAAAAAAATGATATTGCCTACATAACATCAAACTTTTCTTTCATACCTGCAAGCATTGAACAATTAGAACGTGAAAAACAATCTCTTTGTAGCCAAATAGCAATAGTAAAGGAAGCTCAAGTGAACATACATTCTGCTTTGGGCGAAACTGGGAAAAAGTTAAAAATAAGTGGGACAACGTATTAAATAAGAATGTAGGATTTTCATTCTTGGAAAAAGTATCAAGAGTAATATCGGGGAAAGTGTAAATGTTCCAGTATGTATTGATGTTTCTATTGTACCTAATTTAAAATTTGCGCCTCTCACATCAGTTTCGGTTGAAAGAAGTTTTTCTGCTTTCAAAATGATTCTCAGTGACAAAAGGCAAAGGTTAACTGTGGAGAATTTAGAAAAATTCTGGTGGTGTACTGTGCAGATAATTATAATAAAGTCTGAGCATGGAACTGAATTTCAATAACTTAAAATGAGTAATCTTGATATCAATAAACATTATTTCATTAGTTTCAATATATTAAATTTGTGCAGCTCTGTTTATAAATATAATATAGTATTCTTTTTTAATGTTTAAACATACTTTTTTGTGCGTATTTTAGTGTATAACTAAAAATTTCAGTGAAAGAAATAAGTATGATACCTTGATGTGCCTAAATGCCCATTTTCATTAAAATAGAGCCTAATTTTACAAATTTTGAGCTTATTTTAGGCGCCTAAAACTGCAATTTTTAGTGCCTAAAAATCCGATGTCTAGTAATTACACAGCTGTTGACTACAAGGACAGAATACAACACTTTGTTTTCGTACATAAAGTTATAAAGACATGGTAGCCAACTAAAAAAAAATAACATAACATTTAAAACATATGGTATGTAATTTCTGTTCTTCTATTACATAATAAAAAAACAAATCATTAATTTTTATTTTTACTTTTCTTAATGCACAGTTATAATAATAATAATAATAATAATAATAATAATAATAATAATAATAATAATAAATATTACAATTTCATAAATAAAAAGATATATATTGGCAGTACTGAAACCTGAAACCCCGCAGTGGGTTAGTAAAATGTTGGAATCGCATCTTTACCAAAGTGTAATTTAAACTTCGCATTAAACCTCGCTCTCCAAATCAGTACTTATATGGGTAGTTTCCAACAAATAATGCTACAACATTTTTGTCGTTCTTTGATAACATAGAAGATAGCACAAAAACTTGTGCTTGTCAGACTTAACCTCAACAAACGACATACAGACATTGTAACTAAACCACTCATTACCATTTACGACTTTAACCTTTGTATAGAATCAGCTGATCAATGAATTAATAATGGTATGCGTGCTTTATGACTTTGTAGAATGTTTATAAAACAGAATTAGTCAACTAATGGTGAAATAAACCATAAAGCGGGAATCAATATTACAGATTATTGAATACTTACTATAACATTACAGATGATTGGCCAGTCTTACAAATGTTGATATTAAAGTTCGTGCCACCGCAAGGATTTCAATGTCCATGCGCCCCCTCCAACCACGTGAGAGTTTCAAGTACAGTGTAACTGCAGCTGTCGTTGGTTCATCGGAACAAGCTCCGACGTTCCGACTGTTATCTCGGAGTCGGAACATACCTTGTGCAACGCGGTACTGCGAGCCCGCAACAGCTGGGCAAGTGAGCAGCTCGGAGTCGGAACACTGTTATTTCGGAACAGGAGGTTCCGACCTACTGTTCATTTTTGCAACAGTTCCGAGGGAGTCGGAACATACCTTGTGCCACGCGGTACTGCGAGCCCGCAACAGTTGGCAAGTGAGCAGCTCGGAGTCGGAACACTGTTATTTCGGAACAGGAGGTTCCGACCTACTGTTCATTTTTGCAACAGTTCCGAGACTGGAACAGTTCCAAAATAACTGTTGTGTTATTTTTTACCCATCTCTAATATGCAGCACCAAATTCAAAATGCAGCTTGTGCGAACCTGAGACAGACGGGAGGTTTATCTACGACTGTTTTAATATTGTTATTTATGTTCTCCAAGGCAGGAGAGCAACTCCCACCGTGAAAGGGAACCGTCTGACCTCAAAACGGATATCAAAACTTTTATTTCTATATTCTGAAATGGAAAGAGAAACAAGGATTTAATACTGATGTGACATTTGTTTACGTCTATGATTTCTATGCACAACCTATACTGACATTCTGTTTTCTTATATCTTTTAGTGCATAAAAATTTATACCTATAATGATTACCATTGTTGTTTGAAATGTTGGAGTGTAACAATAACTTCCAATGGAAACTTACTATAGAAGGATTGTATCAAATCAACTGCGAAGTTTGTTAAAAAAAACTTGTAACATTCTAAGTACAGTTTACTTACATTTAAAAATAATTACAAGTTTTGTTTACTTACATTTAAAAATGATTACTAGGGTCCGGATTTCGATGACTTTGCATCTTTTTCTGATGATGCTAGGACAATGCTCTATGGAAGATAAATGTAGCTCATATCATCTTCAGTGAAATTAACCCAATTTGATGGATCATTTTTATGCATTTTTGGATACTTTTCTGACAGGCCATTTTTACGGATTATTACTTTCTATTAGTCATATTTTAAGAACAAATCCGGGTTTTTGTCATTTTTAGCGATTTTGATTGCATTATTGTTAATATTAGTAAAATTATGTTTCTGAAGCACAAAATCTATGAATTCTTGGAAATCTGTTGCATTGTGGCCTCCCTATTCATGTTCTGTTAAACATTTGGACTCGTCCAACTAACCGGTCATGTCTATTTTAAGACAGACTTTGTCCTCTAAAGGAATGTGGGGTGAAATTACCTGCTTGAGGTTCGCACTGTCACGGGTTCTTGTGTACTGGTTACAATTCAGTCATTCACAGAGCGGAAGGTAGTCGTTTAGAGGTACTGAAGTAATATTTCTATTTTGCCATTCCGAAATTAAAAACAAGCAATTCCGCGAAATTAAAAGTTTGTATCGGAATATGGCGACACTGTATTTTCTAGTGATGGTACTATATTGTACTGTAAAATTTGTGAAGTGAAGGTTTCAGCAGAGAAGAGATTCACCGTGGACCAACATGTGAACAGAGAGAAACATAAACGCGGGTCTTCAAGAAGGAGAAAGAAAAAAAAAAACAACAGATGCTTCTCGGGCAGTGCACTAGTGCAAACTCAGCGAATTCAGTGTTTTACGAAGAGCTATGTCGCTTTTGTCTCGGCAAACATCCCATTCCACAAACTGAATAATAATGTCTTCCGAGATTTCCTGCAGAAATACACTGGAAAATCCATCCCAGATGAGTCGACAATTAGAAAAAATTATATTGAATCATGTTACAACAAAACTATTGATGCCATACGAGCAAAACTGACGGGAAAATCTGGGTCTCAATTGATAAGACCACAGATTGCATGGGTCGCTATGTTGTAAATGTAATTGTTAGGAAAATGAATGAAGAAAAAACAGTGGTGACATTTTCCTTTTAAATTGTGAAGTCTTGGAGAAAGCAATCTTCTCCACCATAGCTAAATTATTTGACAAATCAATGAACTATCTGTGGCCTAGCGTGTTCAACATGATTCTGTGCTTTTTTCTACGGACGCAGCGCCATATAAGGTTAAGGCCGCAAACTCCTTAAGGCGCTGTATTCAAAGATGGTACATGTAACCTGCTTGGCGCATGCTTGCCACAGAGTTGCAGAAGAAATTAGGGTAATTTTCCAGAAGTGGATAAATTAATCGGAAATGTGAAAAAGTATTTCTGAAATCACCATCTCGTGTGAATATATTCCAAAGTGAAGCCCATGGGATACGCTTCCACCAGTTCCAATACTCACTAGGTGGGGAACCTGGTTAGATGCCTGTAATTATTACTGTGAACATTTCGAAATTGTGAAAAAGTCATAGATTCTTTTGATAGTGACAGTGCAGCAACCATAAAAATATCCCAGGACCTTTCTCTCACTCAGAAATTCAAGGGAAATTGGCCTACATAAGATCTAATTTTGGTTTTCTGCCATTAATTATCACTTCCCTGAACAACGTGGTTGTCCTATGTCAACTCAAATAGAATTGGTGAAATCAGTTGTAAGATTTAAGTCGTGTGAAAGGTGAAGGGGCAACTTGCCTTGCTAAAATGGAAAAATGTGTTGAACAAGAACAGTGGATATGACACAATGTGCAAGATTTCTGATGTACTGTCAGGCAAGAAGTATTCATTCGTTGAAGAAGAGCTGGAAGCCGGCGATATTTGCTGCTTTAAGTATACCCTGTATCTTCAGTCAATGCGGAAAGAACCTTTTCTACGTATAAGTCCTTATTAGTTGATAATCGACGGTCCTTCAAATTAGAAAACTTGCAAAAGGTGTTTGTAAGTTATTGTAATGCAGTGTTGAGTGATAAAGTGTAAGTGATATTGCCATATTGCGCAAGGAGGTCGACAAAATAAAGGTAATTTTTAAGTTATTCTTTTTATTTTTAGGTCATTTTTTGATTGATTTTAAAGTCATAAAGTCATCATTTTAAGGTCATTTTTTAGTATTCTTTAGGTCATCAAAATCCGGGCCCTAGTAATGACCCTGTTGACTGTTTACATTGCAATGAATCAATTAAAGAACAGGACGGCAAAATATAATTTTCCCCAGACGCAATGCTAATGTCTAAATACGGCCCTGGGTATAGTTACCAAAGCAGCCAGCAGTGAGCAGGATTTCCAACAAGCAAGCCATACTGCTCCCAGCATGCAATCCATCACAGAAAACGCACCGTGGAAAATGAACCAAGGATGAAAAAGTGAGATAACAAAGAGAGAAAGAGTAATACAGGTGCGTCAGAAAGAACGGATGGATTTCACATGGCAAGAAAATTGTAAAGATTCATCAAATCAAAAATTTATTGTTATCAACATATTCACCAATACATGCAGTTTATTTATGTAAAAACAACATTATCCATATGATGTCTTTGGCTTTCAATACAGGCATCGAGGCGTTTTCTGATGTTCGCCATCACTTTCACAGTCATAGCTGGTGCAATTGCCACGATTTCTTCACGAATCGCTGTCTTCAGTTCGTCCAGTGTATGTGATCGATGTTTACAAACTTACGCCTTCAAATGGTCCCAAAGAAAGAAGCCGCAGGGCGCGAGATCTTACCAGCCTCGGACAATCTCAGTGCAATAGAATTTCGTCCAGGTGATTTCTTTAATGTTGAACCTGTGATACGAAATGAAGCCACCCACCGCAAAAATTGTATTCCGAGTTGAATCCTAGCGTGACATCCGATGTCGAAATGAGTCCTGAGTGGCGATCACAGACTCTTCATTTTTCAAAAATGTCTCTACGATGAAAGCACGTTGTACACCAGACCAACACCATATTTTCAACTGAAACTGCATTCTGTGGCTGACCCAACAGTCGTGGTCCCCTCACTATATCTCTCTCCTCGTTGCGTATCGATAGTTTGAAATCCATCCGTTCTTTCTGGACGCACCCTTTACAATCCAATCTGACGACGCGACGCTGAAAGCCAAGGATGTACAAGATACGTCACGAATGAAAACAATGAAATTTATGAAAGATAAGGAGCTCCGGAGAGTGAGGGGTAATCTAAAGCATAGCTGGATGAAAGTCACACGAAGAAATGTAGAAAAGTGGACAGGAACGGTATCGATAACGTAAATAAATGCAAAATAATATAATTTAATCAATTGCCAAAAAATTCTAAATCGGATTAATAAAAACTCCTGCACCATACAAAGAATGCAAACAGACGTTCACTCTGTTTATCATCATAGCCGTGTTTTAACTAGATTGCACAAAACATACATTTAATTCTACATTACACTGTATCTCGCAGACCCAGTAGCCTAAATGTTTAGAAAGGGCCAAAACTCATGAGAGAGAAGAAAATTGGTCGTTTTTCAATTTCCTACGCCCCAGAGAGCGCGATAAATAATGCAGATTATGTTGCACGTCACAATGTTTCTTTCACAAAGATGAACTGATGAGGATAGTTCATGCGCGACCTAATGACAAGAAGCGACCACAATACTATGCCAACTTGCTTATTGTCACAAATGATTACATTTAAATGCTACATATCATTTAAAGCAAGAATGTCTGTACAGTGGCGGTTTTTAGTATCGAAGTAAACTGTTGCAGAACTCGACAGAAAATGCTAAATTTCTATGGCAGAAATAAGTTAGCAAACACCATTAGATCAAAAGAAACGAGTTACAGCAGAACAGATAATAACAGAAAGTACAATTACACTCATTGTCAGGGAAAGTAGTCCTTACCGAGTTGTTTGAAGAGAAAAAACCTTACTTCTATTTCTCTTCTGGCCGAATTTATAGATAGACCTACAGTAACTCACTGAATGAAGTCAGGCATCTCCACGATCAAGTTCTTTCAACGGAAGTAGTATAATACGGTATTAAATAAATAAAGACCGTAATTTATATATCAACGTTAAGAAAACGAGTCGTTTTACAATACTGTCATTTGACCACGATCATTCTCTACTGTACACAACACTTCAATCACAAATTTAATCCACTTCACAGCTCCGTTATACTGTAGCATGAACTGCGCTGTTTACGTCCACATTAAATGTTCTGAGAAAGAACTACATAATACCGCTGTTGTTGTTCAACAACGCACTGCACTTAATTTATGTACAGGATAACTTAAGCGTAGCACATTACTTCCATCTAACCTCATAATAGGCTATATTTCTACTTATTTCCTTCCATTAGGGCCATAGGCATTATGCGAAATGTTTAAATGCTCGTTTACTTCCTACGCAAGTGCTCGGACACATTCCATAATTAAATTTTATTGTAACCAATGAAAACAGAAAACTGAAATCTTCCAAAATCTCCTGTACACTTCTCATGTTATTACACAATACTTGTTCTTCTATTCTACAGAAATATTATAGGCGGATTCAGACTCAATATAGACTATAAGTTTCCGTGGCTCATAAAATAAAGGAACGGAGTGATCTACGTGTGAAATACCTATGGTAACATGGCGATAGCTCATTCTTGTCTATACGTTCATAATAAGATATACGAAGACAAAAGTTATACAGTTCTCTACGGTTGGACATTTAGCCTACGTAAACAGAGAAAGGATAGCTTAGTTACATGCCTATGATAAGGTTGCCAACTTTAACTGGAGCCTCAGTCGGACACCTTCTAGGAAATCCCTATGATTACGTGTAGACCTAATGTCTTGCGGGAATTGGAGTAATGGAATTAGGACATTTACGTAATTTTGCTGTAATATTTAAGTGTGTGTCTAATCAACAGACTGAAATAAGTTATGAATAAGTGTTGATACTTCAATAATAATAATAATAATAATAATAATAATAATAATAATAATAATAATAATAATATATAGTTACACACGTATTGTGCACACATTTGTTTTGCGTAGGTCAAAGCACAACTGAATAACATTTTAAAACATAATTGTAACTTCCCCATGGATTATAAATAGACATTAAAATAAACTCTTCAAAATAGATTACGTATAGACTATAAAGACTGCCATTGTGTAGAAAATGGACACGTTCGTGTCATTTTGTCGGATGTGCCATGGCAACCAAAGTCGAATTTTCGTTCCACAACACCCTTTAATTTTTTTCTATTAGTTTTGATCGAATATATTATACGTTACAAGATAAAATAGCTATAGTAAAACGGTGCCAAATCTAAAGTGTAATATAACTGACAGATCCAAGTAGGATAAAATACGTACCGAGTAGGGACCTACATTAAATCTGTAGAACTTGTTAGTGCACTGTTGTTAACTTATTAACATGATAATGGCAACGGAAGCTTTCAATAGAAAAAGGAGTGTTTTCTGCAGACCTATGTAAAAAGAACTAAGGAAGAGACATCCCTAGTGAAGTGTTTTGTCTGAAGTGTGGCAATGTAGGCATGAGGATGAAATATGAACATTATACGAGGAAGTGAAAAGAAACGACTGGTAGCCTGAAACGTGGATATGGAAAAGAATGGAGTGTGAAATGGAGTGACAGAATAAGAAATGAAGCTGTGCTAGGGTGAGGAAAGAATAATACTGAAACTAATCATGATCAGGAAGAGAAAAATAAATTGGCTGGGCCACTGTCTAAGAAGAAATTCCCTATCTACTAAACGGAAGAAAAATTCGGGGCAGAAGAAGATATCAGATGATAGACAACATTAAGATACATGGATCATAATCGGAGACTAAGAGGAGGCGGAAAATAAGAAAATTGAGAATGCCGGGTTTGCAGTCAAAGACTTGCCCTTGGACAAATACGAGAATCTGAACCACCGTGACACTTTACCGCCTTCACTCAATCGAACTTCATAGTAAAAGTCACAAAACATTTACAGAACCCGGTTTTATAGTTTCGTCAGAGCCAATCCGCGAATATTCCTTAGCCTTCACCAATTCGTTGTTAAAAATGTGCGTACTCATACCCTACCATGACTTGCTTTGGTCACGGCACAACTTCAAAAATGCAAGTCCGACAGCTCACCAATGAATAGAAAGACATTCCTCCCTCCAACAAAGTCTCAAAATGAGTTAATTTAAACAACTGAAATTGAAATTCGTCTTCAGGTTTCAATGTCGCCAATTGCACCAAGTTCCAACATGATCTAAGATAATATATGAAAAAGTATTTTTTTGTTTGTTTTACTAATGGCGGGTACTTGACTGTTTGTCATTCACCCATGTGAAGCCAGTTATGTAGATTATAGACTAATTTACCGGCAGAGTCGTTGTCCACGGTGCCCAGCCATAGGAGATTGGTTTCATACATCCGCAATGAGATGGAGATTTGTTCGGACGCCATAGGGGAAATGAACCGGAGCGCCCGGAAAAACCCTGTTACCTGGGCCACGAGTTTTCCCAACACAAGTTATAAATCTGAATTACGCCGGGGATCGAACTCGGGTCCACAGGATTATAATTCCACCCTTCTAGCCACAAGACCACCGTTGTTGCTAGTATAAAAATATAGGCCTACGTCCGTTTTAATTAAAAATGTATTCATTTCGAAATGTTTAGAACTAAACTTTCGTCCCGACACTACATAACTTTGGAAGTAGGACCATAACTTCAAGCAGAACTGTCTCGCTGGATACCGGTTAACAACCCTAGTTCATGACTAAATCAGATTTTTTAATAAATCCATTTTTTGTTTGACTTAACGACATTGTATCAACTACGAGCTCATCAAGCAGCTGTGGGGTTGGTGATAGCGATATTGTATTTGGACAACATGTCTGAGGATTACGTGAGGGATTACCTAACATTCTACTTACTAATGTCAGAAAACCCCACCCAGGTAATCGGTCCAAGTGGGACTCGAACCCACGGAAAAATACGACTGGGATTACGAGTCACACTCGCCACTCGTTACCCCGAGACCACGCCGATGAATCCTAACTCTGTATTTACTAGAAAGGGAACTTCCTTTTATACCCAAGTCGTCCATCATTCTACTATTATTTATTACGTACTGGTACTGACTGCGCTTACTGTTCATCTTGCCATCAAAACCGATAAATACTTGCTGTCAATTATTGGAACGTAAACATTTTCAAATTATGTCACTTCTATTAACTAATAACGAAGTATCTACCGGTATATTTAATAATATACAAAACTTCTAAGTTATATTATTTCGTTAAATTGAAAAATACAATTTATTCAAGAACTTCTATTTGAAGAACACAGGGGAAAAGGAGATAAGTGCAAAATTATAGATTTTTTTGTTTTAGATGTAATTTAATAGTTCATGTAGTGTAGATTTGTGAAGTTTAACTGTACAAAAATAACAAGTTCATTAGTCCAAAGAAATTTGAATAATGATAACCCAAAGACAAGAGACTGTATCCTAACGGGCCTTGAAACTTTTAATTTGCTCTCCTGTAAAAAACAATAAAACGTGAACTTACCAGGTTTTTCCCCGTACTCTTCATTTGTAATTTGTGGAATTATTCCATACATTTATAGAAAGACTCAATTTCAAAGTAGTGTAAACAAGATGTTTTACATGTTTTACCCTACATAATATTCTTAGACATAACCAGTGAGATACTCAGTGCCATTTTCAACTTATAAAAAAACTAGACCCTTAAAGCTACTTGGGAGATTTCATCGTGATATAAAAAGAGAATCTAGCTGATAGACCAAAGCGTACTAGGCCTATGTATCTTCTGCATATTCACAAACAAAAGGTAATTCCCTTAATTTAAATAGTTTAATTTCAGATTGTTTACCAGGAGATTACTAAAGTTATTCCTTGATACAATTCATTTGTACATGTTGATATCGGGGGTTTTTCATACTTTATGTAATAATTTTTAGAGGTAATTAATAAAATACAGTACATGAAACATGGCGGACTCCCTTGATGTTCATATATGGAATCCATGTGATGTAATTGCATGGACTAGACGGATTTCAATCAAACGTTGCAACGTTCGTTCTGCACACATTGTAGCCGTATTTTGACTACAATTACACAAACCATCAATTTTATTCGACACGATCTCACACAGATCATTTCAAAAGAAATTCTCGGGGTCAGAGAAAATTGTTACCTTCCCTGCGTCCCGTGGAGCAGGGTACATGAACAATGCGATACGTGGCACAACACATTGTTGCTTTTAAAGTGATGACCTGATGAGGATATTTCATGGTGACAAGTATCCATCAGATCATTGGGGCCAAGACCTATGTATTATCTTCTTACAGACATCATAAAATCGGGCCAAGACCTATGTACCGGTACTATCTTGTTACAGGCACCATAAAGTCATTACGTATCCAAATTTTACATAGGCCTATATCTGAAAGTTTGATATCTGTACGCCAGTGGCGGTCTTTAGTGTATTGTAGAAGTAGGTTGACGAGTATTAGATAATTTGGGGGTCTATAGATATCGGTAGTAAACATCGGCCAGGCCTCCATCTTCCGGCTATAGAAGTCCAGGGCACATACTCTACTTTTCCTGTTAGAGTATAAAGAGGCTGACATTACGGTATGTCAATCATAAGAAAACGTTGAAAAGTAATGTAAATATTTGTATAGACCTATAGTTGGTATGTGCCTTGGACCTCTATTGAGGGAACATAAATAATAATTAAAGTGTTGCATATTTTATAGAAAAGGTTAAATTTCTGTGGCAGGAAGAAGTTCGCACATAGATGCAGTTAGATTAATGTAAGTTACTTATAGTTATAGTGGAACTGGACAATAACAAACAGTGCAATTATACACATTATAAAGGAAAAGTAGTCCTTACCAGGCTGCTTGAAGAGAAAATCCTAACTTCTATTCTCCTTCTGGCCGAATTTGTGGATAACTCTGTGATTGATGTTATACATGTCCATGATCGCTTTCTTTCAACGGCATATTAAGAAATAATTTAACTTATATTCGTTAAAAACTGATCGTTGTGTAAGATGTCATTTGACCACTATCATCTTCTACTGTACGTATGGAAGTAAGTTATACACAACACTTCAAACACAAATTAATCCTATCACTGCTCATTTATAGCATGAATTACGCTCTGTTTACGTCCATTAAAGTTCTATGAACTATTCACTGTTATTGTTGAACACATTGCACAAGTTTAATGCATTTTGTTAAAAACACTGACCGTTATGCAACACAGCTTAACCACGATAACTTGATATAGGCTTACATACAATTCAATGACAAATCCGTACAACGGCAACTTGCAGCAACAGATGTGCTGTGATTACGTAAACATTAAATGTTTTGTGAAAGAATTACAGTACATACATTACTGTTGTTTTTCAACATAATGCATTTAATTTACGTAGGCACAAAACTTACGCATAGCACGTTTACTTTCACCTAACCCCATCACATACATCTCTACTTACTTCCTTACATTAGGACCGTATGCGAAATGTATAAATCCTCGGGCATATTCTACTAGTACTGTAAATTTGATTGTAATTAATAAAGAACAGAAACTGCGATCTTCCAAAGCTTCTTGTACACTTACTTGTATGTTATTACACCATGCTTGTTAGCTGTAAGTGACTTTAGCGTTGTTCTGTAATACAGAAACGTAGGCGGTTCAAACACAACGTTTCTTTGCGTTTCCGTCGCTTACAAAAATAAAGGAGGGGTGCCTGGTCTACTTGTCGAAACAGCCCATTCTAAGTCTGTGCCTTCACATGATGATCACTTAATCTTTGATTTAGGTACTCTAGACCATGCTGCATTTAGTAAAATGCAATGAAAGTATCCAAATATGCCATTGAAACTTTAGTTACGCAGTTCTTGCGTGTTTTACTACCTTTTGCACATTTATGCAGAAAATAAAAAGGGCAGTTTAAAGTAGAGTCCCTCGATAATAATAGGTAAATGAATGTACAGTAATTATATTTAATTATTATCAAGGAAATCTAGTTTACAGTGCATATAATACGACAGGGTTGCTAACTTTAACTACAGCTGGACACCTTTCACAAAAATAATAGCGTGGTGAAACGGTCCCAAACCTGAATATTATGCAGATAAATTTTCAAAACTAATATGACTAACAGAAACCAATCCTAATTGAAGACTATTTGTTGTTTCTGTTTTCCATTTATACGAAATACGTATATTAAAACTATAGAACTTCTTAGGTACACCACGCTTTTTATTAACATGAGAATCTGAACTATTGTGAAGCCTCCCGTTTTCACGCACCAACTTACAGAAAAGCTCACGAGAATAATTTTATAAAACCCGATTTTACCACCGTTCTTTGACAGCTGGTTCGCGAATTCCTTTATTCTTCAGCCAAACGTCATTAAATGCGCACTTTCGTTGTGGTATATACCCTGCCATATTTTAGGCTACCTTGGTCACGATACAACTTCACAAAAACACAAATGTAATAGTTCATCACAGACCACCGCCATTTGCCTGCTGATCCAAAAACTGCGCTCGGGTCTGAATTTCCGCTTGGGCCAATTACCTGGTTGGGATTTTGCAGAGATCTTTTCAAAACAGTAAGACGAATGTGTAATCTCTAGTGAATCCTCGACCTCATCTCGCCATCACCAATTTTCAATGACGCTAAATAACCCAATATTTTATACAGCGTTGTTAAATAACTAATTTAAAAACCAAACAACTCACCACAAAGAGAGACTTTTTGTTTCAACAAGCTCTCAACAATAAATTAATCAACTGAAATTCTTTAGGTATCAATGGCGTCAACTGCGCCATGTTGCAACACGATAAAAGATCATATGAAAAAGTTTACAAAAATACATAATTATAACAGACCTACCGATAATTATAATTATATATTGTACATTAAAAATCACAACAAATTAAAAACTGAGTCCATATTTACTTTTATAACAGGTTCGTTTTAATTAAAATGTATTTATTATAATTTGTTTCAAAATGTTTAGAACCATGTCTTCATCAAACACACTGTAAATTGATTGGAAAGCAGGACCAGAACTTCAATCAACACTGTCTGGCTGAATACTGATTAGTGCATGAATAAATCTGCCTCTGTTTGTTTACACAAGTAGGCCTATTGCCTCCGGGTCATGAATTTCTTAATAAATCCATTCTTTTTTTTTTTTTTTGTCACTCAACGACAATGTCACCTACAAGGTTACTACGCATCAATGAGATTGGTAATAGCGATATTTTAATTTGGAAAATCAGTCCAATGATTCCTTGAGGGATTATCAACATTCAACTTACTGTTAGGAAAATCTCTGGGGAAAAAACCCGATCAGTAATCCAAGCAGTTCGAACACATGGCCAAGCATGACTGGGATCACGAGTCACACTTACCACTAGCTACCCTGAGACCATGCCGGTGGCTCCTATATCTGTATAGGAACTTGCGTGTATAAGTCGTCCAACATCTATTACCAGTATCGACTACACTGCTTACTTGTTCATCTTACCATTAAAATCCATAAATAACATATTTTCAATTACCGGAACGTGAACTCTCTCAAAGTATGATGCCAATTCTATCAACTAATAACTATGTAGGCCTATATCTTATAATAATATACATAGAAGACATCCTAGTTTTTGTTAAATTGAAAATAACAATTTATAGGCCACGGTACTTCACAAGAACTTTCTCTTGTAATTTGTGATGAGCTGACCATTAAGCTCACTTAATGACTCTATATCTTATTTCTCTGTCTCCTGCTGCTACTGGTACATGTATAATTGAGGCGTCTAGTATCAAAACTGGCAAAGTCACTAGCAAATTGTTCACTATTCAGCAAAAACCTCCAGAGACCAACTGATGATATTTAAGAAAGTTGTTTTTCTTAGTTACATAGTTAATTTTTGTAGATTTAGTTTCCTTAAGATTTAAAATCTATTTCGTAATTAATATAATCTTTTTCCCTTGTTTTGAATTTTGACTTGGCCAATTTTGTTGCAATTTTATACAATTTAGCACTTTTTATTATATAATATTCTAAAAAAAATTATATATATATTTTTAAATTACACGAATCTGAAATTACCATTTTATTTTTCTTAATAATAATAAAAATGCATTGCAGCATTAAAATGACTATTGTGATATTACTAAAAGCTTTATGAAGCTAAGAAGGATACTATACACAATAGATTAATATTGCTCCTTCACTAAAATCACAAATCACTTAAAAACTTGAACACATTAGAAACCTACAAATAGTGAATAGACTGTTGGAATAGCAGATTCCAATATCTGGCATTTCAAATGAACCACTGACACAAACATCAGGGACATCAAAAACTGTGCCGGTACTGAACTCTCATGACCAGTGGAAGCTCTTTATACTAGATAATATTATGGCCTTGTAAACTGCAATGACTGAAGATCTTCCCATGTTGAACAAATATATTTCTCCAACAGATTTCTTATGTCTTTACTTTTAGATACAGAAAGAGAAATGCCTTCACTCACTGCATTAGGATTCATTTGAGCCACTGATTAACCTCTTTTTACACAAACTTTGATACTTCTCAGTATCATTGTGGTGAATACCTCACCTCTTATAAGAACAGTAAATTGTGTTTCCATTTTTCTCAATAATAATTTGTTTTCTTGGCTAAAAGAAAATGCCAATCACGACGAGGCTTCGTTACATAAGCAGTCTCAGATTTCCTGTCATAAAATTTACAAGTCACACCCATGAAAAACAGTTTCATGGTAAGATAATTTATTCATATCCATCAGAGTTTGTAAAGATCTCGTGGTTTTTAATTTCTTTTCAATTCTCCCAAAAACAAAATGTAGGGTAGAAATAAATGGCCTACAACTGGTACAAATGATATGAATTTATGTGACAGTACTAAATCTATATCACTACAAGTTACAAAATTTTGAGACAAAATAGCATAAACAAAAAATTATAACCAGCGAATAGGTATTATAAAGAATGGGTCACAGAGAATTTTCCTATGTTTTGTTTCTCCCTGTGCACCAGCGTTTAGTTGAAGCTTTCAAGCTAGAGGTTAATGTATTTGAGCAAAGGCTAAGATAATAATTGAGAACAGAGTTGAGACACAGGATTCAAACATCGCCTACTGTATTGCATAATCCAGTAACGCTTTTACTTCAAATAAATTCAAGTTAACAGCTTTTCCTTATTTCTCAGTGACGAACTAGTTGTAATAATAATTTTTTATATTTCAGATATAATAAATTATATTATAAAATAATATAATACATTATAAAATTATGTATCAAATTCGATTAATATTGGTATATAATATAATATAGGTATATGGTTTTACTTCTCATGAGAGTTTGTTTTCCATTTTTCAGTGCTATCAAATCATTACATATTTTAATTGTTAAGTTGGTCAGCATCTCAACTCTCATTATAAAAGAACTCTAGAGTCTAGACATTACAGTTAATGACGGATTTATTATTTTATGGATCAATTTATTTTATTTGAGTACATTATGTACCTAGATGTATTAATTATATGTGTTATATTCCGCTGTGTCACGACTGCTACAACCTGGTGTGACGTCAGCGCCAACTCTAGGGAGAAAGCAGAATCTCACGCTCTAGCTGGCTTGAAGGTCATTGAAATCAGTCCGGCTACATCAAAAGTACCGACGCGAAGTGTCCATTCTTTATAATCCCTATTCGCTGTTATAACCTAATAGCCAATCACTATGCTTCACTCTCATAGACACCAAATTCTTCAGTCACAGGTTGTCGTGCCTCCAGTCGTCTGTAGATATAGATAGTGCTGTCCAGAGGTATCTATCACAGTTGTTCGAACTCAAATCAACAACTGAAACGAGTTCTGCCATTTACGAGCCTAGAATTCGAATCATGATTCTTGTAATGTAACAATTATTCTTATCATGGCAAGATTTCGTCACCCAAAAAGTGAATTTGTTAGTGAACCATGAATGTGATAAAGCTTGTTTGGAAATTGAAGACAAGTAGATCATACCTCAAAATTAATTACTGAATCTTAGGAAAATCATGGACAGAAGGCTGGTAAGAGAGTGACCTTTGAGGTCGTACCAGTCACAGTCAGCTATTTTGGTGACTCGAATGAAAATATCTTCCGTACATATTAATCTCACCTCCAGAAAATGAATGCAAGACTCCGAACATTGTCTTGTCAACAACTTAAAACTTTAGAATTTTATTGCCAACATAGCAGAAATGAAATACGAGATTTCAAAATAGGCATACAGAGAAATAGCCTTGCAGATTTTTAGAGCTAATAGCTCATGTTGTAACAAAAAACTATATCATATTGGTGTAAAATTAATAGTTTTTTTTTTTTTTCAGAAAAAAATTTTTCTCAAATGTTTAACACTTTCTTATTCAATAACTATTGCGAGTAGGATCGCGATTTTTGTTCATATCCTCTAGCATATTTCAATATTGTGAACGATTTTCGTGTAAATTTAATTTTAAAAAACCTCTAAATGCAAGCAATTGCACACTGTGAGTTGGTTTGCACCACAATGCAAGAGAATAGCTCATCTAGTGAGACACACCGAGTTAGACCTCTGCATCTATATCAAGAGAAGTGTGTTCGCGGCAATGTTGTTGGACTGCTGAAACTTCAAATTTAATTTTTCTAGGATTTAGACTGGACCATTATATTTTGCCATTACAGACAATACGTCATTAAGCGATGTCGTTATAAACAATTTCGACTGTGTACCGGTATATAAATCACAGCACCTAACTTAAGAAGTGTTAAATTATACTAATATTATTATTATCGGTCATAATCTCTACACGTTGCAACCTGTCATTCGATATATAGGTAGTTTGACATTTTATGGAAGCTCTGTACTGCCATCCAATTAGACCGTGGCATACTGTAGGATTTGTACTACAAGTCACACACGTTGCAATTATCGTACAAAATATCGAAAAAACTGCAGTTGTACATCTGATTGTACAATCAATTGTTATGTCTGTGGTCTGTCCAAGATTTGCATCATATCGTACTGGTATACAGTCTACCTTATAGGTACCTCATTAGGATATAATACTTTGATGTTTGGAACAAAAGTAAATAGCAGAATGCAAGACAGAGTTGGTTGATGTATAGAAGTGGCAAAAACCGGACTGACCCTCGTAGCTGATTTCCAGAGCCTTGTTCATTCCAGAGCATGATGGACTGGTAACTAAGACTATCGTGGTTCGAATCCTGACTGAAAGGAAAACTTTTTTGTTCCTTATTCAAATTTATTCCAAATATTTTTCGGTTGCAGCAACATTTTACTACTAATTAATTATTATTCCCAGAACATGAATTTTACCAGCAATCGAAAAGTGGCCAGGAATGAATTTAAATAAAGAACAAAAAAAATAAATAAATAAATAAGTTTCATTTCCATCAATATGATGATGATGATAATAATCATTATCATGTCTGTCCCTGGTGCCAAACTATTTTAAGTTCATACTGGAACAATTCAAAATTTTTAGATCAACAAAGTAGGGTATAATATTAATGCAGGAGACGATAGACTATGTTCAGCAGTTGGATGGTACAATCTTCCTTGTAAAAAGAATGCTACATATCTACATATGAATAATTCCTATTAGTCTCTAAATATAATGTTATGGTAAAATAACATTCCATTCACCATAGTCCATGAATAGCGTATGTTTTCCCACCAAGTAGTCTGTAGTTTGATTCTTGCTGTGGGCAGATATTTATATCCATTCTACAGCACTTTGGCATTCTCCATGATGGGACTGCACTGTGTTCTAGATGACCAGGAAGGCATACCATGGAATGATTGTTGATCCAAAGAAAGGTAAAGCATCTACATGTTGTTGTAGCATCTCAAGGAGGAGGAGTATATTTCACAAGCTTGTCACTCGCGATACAATATAAGATGTTCACTGAGACTCGTCATCCCCGTTATCATCTTCTCTTTTTAATTTCAATTCTTAAGATTATTATTATTATAACTGAGTTGTTTCAACTGCTTCATTTTGTCATATTACTAAGAACCTGGATTGAATGTCTTTTCATCGATTCTTTATACATGATAGATATAGCTGTTGTTTAATATACAGTATATCGAAATTCAAATTAAATATTATTATTCTTTTTCAGTTGGGAAACCACTGCCAATGGAGAAAATTCTTAATCCTACACAGGAACAGATCGACGACTTGCACCAGAAATTCACCACGGAACTTACAGCTCTCTTCGAAGAAAAAGAAATTGTATTTAGCAAATCACGAAAATATCCACCTCATTATTAAATAACATTTTTTTGTATTCATAGTGGTCGAAATCCAGACAAAGCAACGGTTTCTTCAAATGTCATTACTTACTGTTAGATCTTTCAGAGTTGAATTTGTTCAGTTAGTGTGATATAGATACAAAACGTCATTCTAAATCAATTTTGCTCTCAATCAGGTACACTGTGAAAATGTAAGAACGCGAAAATAGAGGAACATTTCTTCATGCATCATGACTGAACTGAACAAATTATGAACAATTATCACAATTTGAGGACACGGTTTATTCCATAGAAGCAAGCAGTCAAAATAGATTGTTGACGTGATAATGTCTTATAATTTGGTCTGCTGTAGGGATGTATGCAAGAAAAGTTGGTTTAAAGCCATTCCATGGTTATGTGTATGACATTTTTGCACTCAATTTTTGTTTATTTAAAAATTAAGTTTAATCTAATATACAATGCTCATTTCAGCACACCAAGTATCGGAATGTCTTCTTCTTAAGAAGAGCAAACACCTCAACAAATAGATTTAGAAAAATCATAACAAATTAATTCAATTTTAAAACTTGGTTACGGATGTGACATTTTCAGACAGATTTGGGGTGTTCAGAGCACAAGGGAATCGAGTCCATTTTTGGTCAATTGGGAGATATTTCATCTGTACCTGCCTTATGAGGCTACTTTCAGAGCATAATAGAATCATGTCCTCACAATCTTTGCAATGGTGCAGATGTTTAATAAAGAAGGTAAACGTGCTAATTCAGAAACAGGGCAGTAGAGAAGTGGACAACTTCAAATACTTGGGGTGTACTATAAGCAGTAACATGAGCTGCTGCTAGGAAGTCAATGCGCATGTATGGAGTCAATGAATGGGAAATTGTATGGGGCAAGAACATGGACATTATGACAAAGTGAAGGAAAGCGAATAGAAACATTGAAATTTGGATAAAGAGAAGAATGGAACATGTGAAGTGGACAGAAATGAAGCTGTGTTGGAAAGAGTGGGTGAAGAAAGAATGATGCTGAATCTGATCAGGAAGAGGAAGAGGAATTGGTTGGGTCACTGGCTGAGAAGAAACTGCCTACTGAAGGATGCACTGGAAGGAATGGTGAATGAAAGAATAGTTCTGGGCAGAAAAAGATATCAGATGATAGACGATATTAAGATATATGGAACATATGAGGAGACAAAGAGGAAGGCAGAAAATAGGAAAGACTGGAGAAAGCCGAGTTTGCAGTGAAAGACCTGCCCTTGGGCAGAATGAATGTTGTATCTTGTTAATGATCTAATGAGCCTTCAACCTTAAAAGTTAGTCACTCAGCTCACTGATGACATCTTCAAGTGGAGCATCCACTTCTATAAGTTTTGTCTGGCTACCTACTTCATTCCAATGTCTATACATAACATTCTTTTCAATATTTGTCTCAGGTTGAATGATAAGGTGAAAAATATCAGTTTTACAAAAATAACACAGTTTAGTCATACATTTTTCCTAAGAAAAGTTGCAAGATAAGATCTCTAAAATTTTGCGCCTGACGTTCCAGGAATATATGGCACTTTTCCACAGCTTCAACCTTTCTAACGTCGAAATTTACATAATACTGGCAGACTCAAACATTGTGAAGTAAACTGGATGGTAGGAGCACATGAGGACGTCAAAATTTAATTCATAGAACTTGCTTATCCCTACTCTCTTAGTACCCTTTAGCATTTTCTTCTGTAAACAATTGAAAGACTTCCCTTACAGTAACAATCATGTATCTCTTCTGGAGAATATTTATGTCACTTCTCAGTTTCTGGATCTTTGACAGACTGTGTATCTCTTTTCCCCGAAAACCGGTTAACTAATTTCATCTCTGCAATAAAAGTTGTACAAGAGTTCAAGCTGTTCTTTTCTAATACTTCTTTAGGACATATATTTGCTGCCTTCAGTCTTCTTAAATGCAGGTGAAATTTCCGATGTTAATTTCATAACAACAGCTTGCAGCAAGATTTTTTTTTTTCCTTTTCCAACATTTTTTTCTGACAAGCATTGTCTCTTGCTTTTGTCTTTTAACTTTTTAGAGACTGATATCAATTCATTTTTTTTTTTTTGTTTCTTTATGCCTTTTTCTTTCCTTCAAGTCAGAATCAGTCATTACTGTCTTTCTCAAGCAGAGACTTTTTACTGGAGACATCTGCACACATCCACGAGAAATTCATTATTGTTGGAACTGTATTGAATAAATCTACTTTACCTACTCTGCAATGAGAACTAACATTTTAGGCTTATGCTTAGAGTTGTAAACTAAATTTCTAGAATACCAGAGAACTCCATTCAAAATGTAACATTGATCAAATTGATTTATAATTTAAAGAAAAAAGAATTCAGCCTCATCCTAAACTGAACCTTTTCTACATGTCTCAAAAACATTCCATGTCATTTCAAAGGCCTAGATAGCTAGAATATTATGGATTTACAGATAGCTACTAGAAAGCTAGGCTAACTGCATTCCTTCTGGACTTATTTGTTACAAGTGTGACAGAAAATGATAAACGAACATTTAAAAGTTTAATTGACATTACATTATTTTTGGAATGATGAACTCATTCCTAGCTTTACTTCTGCCAAAGTTATCAAACTTATTAATTTTATTTTAGTTTAGTAATAAAGTCAACTAAATCACTTTTTTTCTTACGTGTATGTCACTAATACATACTAACTTATTAAATGCTATAAAAGGAAAGAAACTTACAATTTTTTGATTGAGTGGGGAGTTCAAACAATGAACAACAGCGTGTGTATAGTAGACAATTTTGATAGATGTGCCAATTTGACTTTTACTAATACAAATCCATTGTACACATACTACCAACTTCAACTATGTATGAAGTTAATAAAAATAAAAATAAATACTTTTGTGAATTAAATACTATTATAGTCACGATCATGCCATGGTATGAAAGAAAAATTTCACAACCTCGAGCGGGAATCGAACCTGCGACTTCCTGTTATACCATGGCATGATTGTGACTATAATAGTATTTAATTCATTAATATGCCACATCAACGGACGTATATACGTCACCCAAACATCGTAAGATGAAGAATACTTTTATTTTCAATTCTTGTAATATAATCTATTTTAATGAAATTAAATACAACGAACGTTTATACGTCATCCAACATCGTAAGATGAAGATTATAATTTATTTTATTACAGAATTAATAATAGTATATTATTTTTATCAAGATTCTTTTTCATGGAATGACCCTGTAAAGAAATTAGGTAGGAGTTTGAAGCATTTGTACAATAAAAAGTTCCTGATGAATTTCGTTCAATTAGGTATCACATGTGGAGCATATCCCCATTATGCGACTAGGTGTGCCAGGTGTTGCACACAGGGTGTGAAGGGTGCGTGGATATCTTGAGTACAATTTCAGTCAAATGGTCAAATTCGAGAAGGAGCTGTGATTACACAGTCTGATTTAGATGCAACAAGTAGCATTTATGTTTGCTAAGTAAACCTATTTTCTCGAATGAATAGTGATATTCAATCAGAAGTTTCAGTGTGGGTGTTGTGAGCATGTAAAATTTTAGTGGAAAATTAGTGTAAGATAGCATTAGAATGGTAGATTCACTCAAGTCAAAATTGAGGAAAACGTGCTTAAACCAATAGAGTGCATCAAGAAACCCAGGAAATGTTCAAGTGTCAGCAACACAGCCTACTTTTTTTTTAAGGAATAAAGTAATCACACATTATTAAATGTAGAACAAAGGTAAATCAATTTTGTAAAATTTTCTGGATTACAGTTTCAAATGTAAGATATCAACTAACTTTGGTTCTAAACAGCTACGATTTCCCCACAAATATTACATTGTTCAAGAACATTTGTCATAAATTTGAGTACAGTACTCTTAAACTCAAGATGGTTTTATCTATGATATTCTAAATTTATGTTGTAAAATTTTTTCTAAATTGAATACGTAACATTCTAAATGTGCTAAGTGTCAATTTTTCAAATTCAATTTTATTCAATCTAAGGAAGGAACATCGCCATGAGAATATCATATTAAATGTGTCTTTGTCCTAACTCAACTGTAAACGAATGATGCGTCAAAAGATGGTGTTGTAGGTATCTCAACATGCATTTTACAGTATGTTCATCGATATCTCAGAAAGCTGGGTTTTGGCACTTAGCACATTTAGAATGTTAGGTCCTCAAATGACGTAACTTGTGCTTTCCATGTAGTCTTAAAATGTTATTTCATGTCATTTCAGTTATACAACTTTCTCACTTATGCGCTTTTTAAACTCCATAAAAACGAAATATAAATTAAGTTTTCCTCTATTAACCTGCTGTAAGACAGGATATTGAAAGACCTGCAGTAGCAAGATGATTCTGAGAATAGAACAGACTAAGTATCAGTCAGTGATGTAAAACAAGAACAAGAAGAGAGAAAAGTTGCGTAAGACTGAATGAATTGAAGGATGTTACAAATTATCTTAAATATTATTCTATACATGTGAAAAAAATGTAAATAGAACTGAAAAAGCAACGACAGCTTACCCCCCAGAAAACACGAAAAACTCCAACCTTAATGAAGTGAGATATTAAGAAAAAAATTATATATATATAGCAAAGTTGAAAAAATGCTAACAGGTAATACATCCATTAAGAATAGGTTAAATTTTCAAGAAAAACCTATTAAATCACTTATCAAGCATCAGGATATGAATACTAAATCCTTAAAACTAATTTAATCTGTTATTTCGAAAACATAACATGTTCAGTTCTGCGCAAACTGCTTCAGTAGCATTTATTACATTAAACTAAAAATCAGTTTCTTATTCATTTTTATAGATCAAATATGGGGCTTATTTTCTGATTTTTAACAATAGTATGTTACAGGAATGAGTAAAGAAAAAAGCACTAGTTTCGAAGAAAAAAGCAATACGCGCGAAAATGTCACATGTTACTTTTCGAAATAACTGATTCAATTACACTTCGTGTTTGTATCTTTGTATTATTTATTAAAGGGACTTGTTACAAATAGGAAAAATAAAACAACCATTTACTCTGCACTTGTACCGTACCAACTAAAATCTTGATCACACAATTGTCAGTACTGTAAGTACAGATGAACTTAAAGATGTATCAATATACTTCAAAATCTGATATCAAAACTCAAGTCTTAATCTTAGTAATTCTTGATTCATGGTTACAGTAATTTTGTTCGTCACATATGATTCAAGATTACAATAATATTCATCACCTATAAATACCACAGTAATCACACAATGGATAACTTGCTAGAGTGGCAATACCACAATTGTTGTCACGATTGCGAGCCATCATCACATAACCATTCTTGCCCCAAGATAATCCCCAGGAATTCTTACCAACCAATAATCTACAACTGTTTCTTCATCAGTGCCGATCAAATATCAATGATAATGTACTAAAATATGAGTTAAATTAGTACTATTTGAACCTTTTGTAAGATTTCAATGAACTCACTGAAAATTTAAGATCTTTTGGATAAAGGGCCTAATCGTTAAGATGATTTTGGCTTTATAACATGTATTGTTGATTTCTCCAACGTTTCAAAACTACTAATAGGCTTTATCACCAGGCCACTGTCGTTTAAATCTGAAAAATATGCTAATTGAGTTTGTATTGATATTTAATTTCTCCAACATTTTGGAGTTGCTGATAGGGTCCGTAGTTGATGTAGTATCTCTAAGGCCTGAAGGTTGGCCAAGCATAATGCTTTGAGGTGAATCTTGCAAACTCAAGGTTATACAGTACAGTCCAAAAAGTATGAACTCTATAAATAGTTACAAATATTTGGTAATTCTGTATGGTTGAAGAAGTCCAAAATCTTCTCAATCTATCACCATGAAAGTATGAAATCCCATCCATGATTTAAACATTATCAGCGCAGTAGTTACGTGGTATGGAGAAAGTGTTGCAGTTATTGAATTCTCAACTTTTTTAATATTGACTGATTTTATTTTAGGTGTATATTACGAACCACCATGTAATATCACAAATCTCGACCATAATGTGCTTGTTGTTGGATAGGGGCACTGATGAAGTGATTTAGTTAGTTAGTAAATATTTAACAAAAGACAGTACTTTAAAAGCTTTTAAATGCATTTTTCAAAAAATTTTAACATAAATATTCTCGGATATATGACGCTTAAATGTTGGATTGTGCGACATTTTTAACGAATTTTAACATGCAATATTTTAAAAACATGTGGACTTAGAAGGAAATAAAAGTACACTTGTTGGTTTATTAGACCCATAGAGTTGGTAAAAAAATATAAATGCAATCAGAAATATGAAGGTCAAAATTTGTATAATTTTGTGCGATTTGACATGAATGACTCTGGATCCTGACTCATTTGTTTCGAAGTTGTGCTGCTCATACCAATATATTGAAAGAACAAAAAAATGAATAAGCGAGATTTTGAATTTGCACATTCTCACTTTTCCTCCAAATGCCTCCACAACTAGGGCGTATCATAGTGGCATTGTTTCCATGAATGGAATAATGGCAAGGCTGAATAAAATTCTTCCTTATCTCTTATTTATCAGTGGTGATGTACATACAGATATGGTTTCTTAAATGTTGTCATTCTTCAAGAAAAAGCTGAGATTTTGTTAAAAATAATACTTACCGGTACATAAAAAACACTACTTCATTCACAACATAATATCTATCAATCACTTCAGCAGTGCCCATCCAACAACAAGTACATTATGGTCGAGATTTGTGATATTACACGGTGGTTCGTAATATACACCTAAAATAAATCAGTCAATATTAAAAGTTGAGAATTCAATAACTGCAACACTTTCTCCATACCACGTAACTACTGCGCTGATAATGTTTAAATCATGGGATGGGATTTCATACTTTCATGGTGATAGATTGAGAAGATTTTGGGCTTCTTCTTCATAAATTACCAATATTTGTAACTATTTACTAGAGGTTCCATACTTTTGAATATGCCTGCCCATAACCCAGTTTAAAGATTCACCTCAAAGCATTATGCTTGGCCAACCTTGAGCCTTAAATTTTTCATCAACTGGACCCCTCATTAACTCCAAAATGTTGGAGAAATTAAAATATCAATACAAACTCATTAGCATATTTTCAGATTTAACTGACATTGACCTGGTGGTAACCCTATTAAGCTAGTTTTTGAAACGTTGGAGAATCAGCAATACATGTTATAAAGCCAAAATCGCTGAAATTGGGCCCACTTATCCAAGATCTTAAATTTTCGAGTGAGTTCATTTGAAATCTTACAAAGGTTCAAATAGTACTAATTTGCTCTTATTTTAACATTTTGTTATCATTGATATTTGATCGTCACCTCTCTGCTTCGGCATGTGGACGGAGGCCAGCAGCTTGGTCGGCCCGGACCTCCAGGGGGGCGCCACGGGTTTTAATCATTGATATTACCGATACAGACAAGTCATTTTGGGAAAATTATTTGATTTTATCATTTTTTCAAAAGGCATAACTGAACAATTCGAAAACTAAGGAAGCACACTTCCTCCCCGACGCTCATTCCACATCAAATCCCACCCAAAAAATACCTTCTCGGAAATGGTAATTTTCATGAATTCGAATCAAATAAAAAACCCGATTTTTTTTTTCCCAAAATTTATTAATTTTTTGGTAGTTAGACCACGAAATTACGAAAATTATCTTTACATAAACTCATTGGAACTCTGTGTCTACAAAAATTGGTTTTGGGGTTTGGCCCTTTTTAAAAGACTAAATAAACACTTTTTATTACTTTAGGCCTATCACTAATAAATTTAAAATTTGGCGTTTTTTTTTAATTTTTTTTAAAAAAATTTTACTTTTTAAAACCCGTTAAAATCAAAAATTATAGACTTGTTCCTGATGTATTTTGTAAACTATGCATTTATAAATGTGGGATCTCCACACATACTTTTTAAAATTTATTTTCCAGGCATGCACGCGCCCCGGATTAGCAAAGTAATATTTTGATCGATAAAGAAGGCTGTGGGGGAAATTTTTGAAATCCCCGTTGCGAATATCTGATCTCGCAAACCCTAAAGAAAGCATTCATTCACAAATGATCAATCCAAAAACAGTAAATATCTAAAGTTATCTTATTATTGTCGGAACGCTAAGGGGGGATTTCCCAAATTTATTTTTATATTGTATGCGAAGTGTTTAAAGATAGCAAGGCTGGGTAAGCGAAACTTTATGGCAGTAAACAGATCAGGAGACAAAATATAGAAGAAAAATAATCAGTTTGGGTTTGAATTTTAGGAGTGCACTTCTATACAAAAGTGAGTAAAGAAGGGTAATAAAAAAAGGTTTAAACCATTTGCCTTTTCTAATCCCCTTTTAAAAAAAAACCGAGCATAAGTCGCGATTTATTGAGTCTTTGAATGTGCGAATACGGATTCGTTCCTTAAAAAAACTATCGACTTCCGGGATGGGGTCAGATGAAATTAAGTAAGCCAGTTCGGATGTTAGTAAACATGAACAAAAAAAAAGAGGGGTTTCCAGCTTATTCAGATTCGGAACACCCTAAAAATCACCAATTTTGAAATTAAACAAATTTGATGTAAATAGAATCCCCATCAAAAAAAAAAATACAACGAAAAGACACCTCCAAAAAATTAAAAATAAAAGGTTCCCAAAGGAAATTTTTTCTTAGAAGATGATGTCATCCATTCAAAATCCCTTTTTTATTTTTTGGGAATAAAAAAATATAAACCTGAATATTACATATTATTTTCAGACTTTTCTGAAAGATTCATTTGTAATAAAGATTAGAAGGTGTTTTAAAAGCAAAGACCAATTCCTTTCATATTTTTTCGAAGATAAGAAAATTTTCCAAAAAAAATTGTCGTCTTCAAAAAACGAAAATGACACCGATTCCTTTTTTTTAACTAAGCAATCAAATTCTTAAAGCAAGAATTAAAAGAAAAAAAACATTTTTCTTTTCCGAGGATCGTTTTTCAAACAAAAAAAAAAGAAAAAAATTTAAAATAATTTTTAAGAAGAGATTAGGTTGGGGCTTGACCTTATTTTTAACGTCGCAGGGAAAGTCCATTGGGGGCATTGGGGGAACTGTTAAAAAACTTAACAAGGCATACAAGATCCCCAGAACATCAACAAAAAAAAAAATGTTTGATTTCCAAAAAAAATTTTTAAAGTGTTCTTTAATTTTCCATTGAAAAGATAAAACCAATAAATTTGCGGGGAAAAAATACCAACTAAAACCCTCTTATTTAAATTTAACATTTTTATTCCGTTTTCAAAAACTAAGATTTAGGCCAAAAACCCCAATTTTTTTTCAAAAAAGAAGGTAGGGAATGAAAATTTAAAGGGTGAATGAAACAACGTTTAAAACAAAAGTAAAATATTTTTGGGTATCAAAAAAAAATTAGCGTGTTTTCTCGGTGACTTTATCCTTTTTTGTTAATCTTGCCCTTTAGTCGATCATCCAGCGCCGATAAACCTCCCCCAGTTTAAGCCCCGTCCCTGCGCTGCCCGGGGGCCACATTGCGTCGTAAGTAATTAAAATTTCCCTTAAATATTAATCCCAGGATTTTTGGGTTATTAAAAAACTTGACTAGTGCATTTTTTAGATTTTTTAAAAGGCATTTCATTTGATATCTAACTTTAAATATTAATCATAAAAAATTTGAATAATTATATTAAAAATTTGTTAGTAAAATTTAACAAAAGAAGTACTTTTAAACTTTTTTCATTTTTCAAAAAAATTTTAACATAAATATTCTGGGAAAATGCCAAAAAGTTGGAAAGGACATTTTTTAAAGAATTTTTAACTAATATTTTAAAACAGGGACTTTGAAAGGGAAAAAAAAGACACTTGTTTTTATTAGACCCCAATTGGAAAAAAAAAAAAACAATAGAAAAATGGGTCAAAATTTTTATAATTTTGGGATTTGCTGGGAAAGACTTGGGTCCCGACTCATTTTTTTTTAAATTTCTAACCCAAAATTGAAAGAACAAAAAAAAAGAAAAAGGAGATTTTGAATTTTCACATTCTCATTTTTTTTTCCCACCAAATCCTCCCCGGGCGTATCATGTCATTGTTTCCCTGAAAGGAATAATGGCAAGGTAAAAAAAATTTTCCTTTTCTCTTATTTATCATGGTGATGTACATACAGATATGGTTTCTTAAATGTTTTCATTCTTCAAGAAAAGGGATTTTGTTAAAAAAAAAATACTTACCAAAAAAAACATACTTATTTACAACATAATTCATCAATCACTTCAATTTTTCAATTAGAAAAAAAAAAAAATTGTTAGAAACTCCCAAAGTCAGTTTTTATTTGGAAAAGCCAAAGTTAAAAAAAACTGCCTGTTGTGATTTTTTAATGGGTTTCAAACTTTTCTGGCGGGGGAGCTAGGGAACCCCGAACTCCCCCTCCCAAAAAAATGTCGTGACTAGAATGCTTTAAAGTTTTGTGGTAATGGAATTCAAAAAAGTAATTATTATTCCCGCACTATAACCTTCAATTTTCTTAAAAGAAATATGGTTATATTACAAAAGTAACATGAAAATATCCAAATGGTAATGTTCACACTTTCCTTACTTGAACAATTTATGAATTTCAATTGGTGCTTGAAGTACAGATAGCCATTTAAATATAATGCAAGCGACGTGCTAAAAAAGAAAATAAAGTTCCCAAAATCTTTATGATTTGTTGAGGATATTCATCATTCAAAGTATTTTTGGCTGGGGTTTTTTCACAGGATTTAATTTTTGAAATATCTTTTAGATAATTAAATATTTTTGGATTTTTTTTTTTTTAATTTTTTAAATAGAGGGTTCCAAAAAAAAAATTTAAAAACGAAAACAAGTAGTATTGGGACAACCCATTCCCTTTTGAATTTTTCCCGTTTTTTTTTTATAGAAAAAAATCTTTTTTAAACAGTTTTGGTGATTTTCAAAAAACTTTTTGGCAAAAAGAATTATGAGGGTAAGGTTTACTTCCTTATCTGATATAATTTTTCCAACTTAAAGATTGCTTCCGAGGCTAGAACCAGTTCTATTCATATTTAATGCCAAAAGCAAAATCAGTGGTAGATCCAGGATCCCCAAGGGGGAGGGTAATTTTTTAATTTTCCCCCCTGGATCCTCAGATCTAAAAAAAGACAAGAAATAAGCAAAAAAAAAATAATAATAATAATAATAATAATAATAATAATAAAAATAATAATAATTAGAGATGAAAATTTCCAGAATGTATTTTTTTATAGGAACATAGGAAAAGCTCAAACTTAGTAGGCCTCTTACCCATTTTCCCATTATTTTCCCGGGTTGAAAATTTGTTATTTTTCCCGGCATATTTGCATGTTTTCGACTTTAGGGATAAAACATCTTTGCATATTTGGGTTTTTTAGCAAAAATATATAATATACATTAATTCAGTTTAAATGCATGTTTTAAGGGTTTTTTTGGGTGGCCCTCAGTTTCTGATTTTTTCCCTATTTTAGCTTCAGGAATCAGGATTGGGGTAAAAAAAAAAACTAAATAACAGAAAAATTAAAATAAAATGTTAAGTTTTTCCCCAAAAAGGGTTTTAGAGGATTTTCCCCGGACGGAAGCCCATTTTTAAACACTTTACCGAGACCCCTTTTCGTGTCATAAAAAATTTATTACGTTGGATATTTTTGAGAATAGTAAGAGAGGAAATATAGGGTTCGGGAAAATTTCCGAAAATAATTTAGGTCAAAAAAAATCCCCCTTTTAGGAAGGTTTAAATTTCTTCCTTTTTTTTTTTAATAGTAGCAATTTAGATTTTCAAAATTGGGAAACAACTTTAAAAATGTGTTTGCTGTGTGTGAATATTAAGTTGTTAATGTGCGTTTTTTCTTTTCCTGTTAAGTGGTTCTAATCGGGGGGGAAAAATGGTGAAGGGTGCGCGCCCCGCCCGTTCTCCTACTCGGATGGCGTCACGCGGGAAGCATTCAAGTCTCTGCAGCTTGCCATTTGCTCAGCTCAGCCCGTGGTTTGAAGGGGGGTAAGGGATTTGAATACCAAAAAGCTTTAACTAATCCCTTCCCATAACTCTTTTGATGCCTCCCAAAGCATAGGCAGACATGACGTCTTTGTGGGCCCGGACTTTTATTGACAGTTTTCATTCAAGCTGTCAAATGCAGTTTTTCCTGTCTATTTGGGGTTGTTATTTTTGAAACGATCTTTCAAGAAGGGGAGTTTTTTTCCTTAAATATCGGGTTTTTTAAAATTCAACTGTTTGAAAAAAAGTGCATTGAAGTTCTGTCCCATTCCAAGTGGAATGAAAAAAGTTTAAAAAAGGGAATCAGAATCGGGGTCTTTAAGAGTTATTGGCAGTAAAGGACATGACAGAAAAGGTCTTCTAGAAGCACAACATTCACATGGTGAGAAAAAAAGGGAAAAAAAGGGTAACAATAAAGGGGGAATAAACAGTGAAACTAAGGGGCGTAATAAACAATAACGTTATTTGGGGGTTGACTGTCAGGTCAGCGTCAGAATGAAGTCTTATATCCATTCTCCATTATGGGAAAATACGAAAAATAAAAAACTTTTCCCAATATAATTTTTTGGTATTTTTCAGCTTTTCAATGTCTCGAAATTGCTGTAAGACCGTAAAGGGGAAAAAACCCAGGAAGGAAAGGATCTATAAAAATCTTCAACTTGCCCGGGAACCCGCATTTTATAGGGGGTTGAACAATTTACAAGAAACTGTTGGGCTTCCCCTCCCGACATATACCTACCACCCACAAAAAAAGGCCAGCGAGAACCTCAAAGTTTTAAAAATTACAAGAAATGTTTTGTACGGGATTTTTGGGGAAACTTAACATACTGTTAAAACTGTTCCAAATTTATATAATTAAAATTTGTGAAAAAGACCCATGTTTAAAAACACTTATGCCTTTTGCCCCCCGCACACCCCCAAATTTCACTGTCTGCGGGGGAATTTAAATAGAGTTTCCCAGGAAGGGCCCGCCCTTTTTAAAATTTTACCATGAATTTAAAAGAAGAACAAGCAAACTTTAGAAAAAGTCAATAATGAACATTTTTTAAAGGGCGGTTTAAAATTAATTACGTTCATTCTGGTGTACTGCCGTTAGAAGATATTTTAAAGTTCATGGATTTCCTCGGTTTGATCCATTCAGGGTGATGGGGAATCGTTCTGAATCAGCCTTCGTTTTCAGGCTTTTAAAGACAAAAATGTGAATTGCAACAAATGTCAAGTGTGCATGTAAGTTCCCAAAAAGAAGACAAATTCAAAAAAAAAAACGCATTTTCAAAAAAAATGGGACTTAACGCGTTTGATTCCGAGCTCCCAAATACGTTAAAAAGTTTCATCGTCAACATTTTTACATTATTTAAAAAAAAAACACATCATTTTTTCCTTTCCCAGTGATTCTGATATTTCTTTTATAAAATGCTCCCAAAATTTAATATCTGAATTTTTTTTACAAAATTAAGCCCAAATTTTCCCATCTGCATAATTTTCGTAATTGAACGGCTTTCTTGTTGCGCTAGTAAGAAAAAGACCGATTCACCCTACAACCCTTCTTTTATCTTCCTCCTCCACCTTTTTCAACCCCCGGAAAACAATTTCCAATGGCACTATAATATCACTTTTTCCCAAAACATTAAGGCCTTTTTTATCCACAAACAACTCATGTCTATTTCTGTATCCCCGAATACAACTAGATTTGAATAAACACCAATAAAGAAAGAACAAATTTACCAACCAAGTTTCTACACTGCAAGTAAATGGGAAAGGGGGAATTGAAAAAGTAAACGACTTTAACGGCATTAAAACAGTTAAAAAATGGGAAAAAAAAACGAATTCAAACAAAAATGTTTAAAAGTGTAGGTCATATGAAACCAAAGGGGGGGTAAAAATTTTCCACCAACAAATCTTCAAATTTTGTCTGCTTTTAAAATTGAAACAGAACACTTTTTCTTTATCATGTTAGAGACAAATAGAGTAAAGGGGAAAGCTGTCAGATTTCATTAATTAAAAAAAAATTTGAAAATAAAAAAGGGGGGGCAATTTTTTCCCCAAACCCTGATAATGCTAGGGGTTTAAACGAAAAAAAATTTTTTATGCCCATTGATTGACGCCTTTTTTGCTCCTCTTTGACATTCGAGACAATTGAACCCTTTCCCTTTTCTAAGCCTTTCTGTCTAAGTTGTTAAAGATAACACAGCTTTAACATTTTAGAGACATTAATTAAGTCCTTTTTTTATAAAGTTTTAAGAACAATAGAAAATTATTCCCCTTTCTGCGGGCGACTCATATTGAAACATTTTTAAAAATATGATACACGGAACATACTATTAATATTATTATAATGCTGTAATTATCGTTTTTTTAGGCAATGCACTGTCCTCTGATCATGTTCGTCTGAATTGGTTTTGGGGGAAGGGCCCGAAGAGGACATGAACTATTACAATGATTAGAATTTCTTTTTTCCTTCTCCGTTTTTCACATCTGTCAATTCAGATTATAGTTTATTTTTTTTCAACAAGACTGCCCAGAGCTTTTTTGGTACAGCGTCTTCTTTAATTACACTGCTTTTTTTTAATAATTTAGAAGTTTTGTTTTTGGGGACTTAACTTACCTCAAAATGAAGTCAACATTTCGGCTGAAAAAATTAAATCTTAAGATTTTTACCCCTTTCTTTTCGCTCAAAACAATCTATGGAATAAGTCAAACAATAAGTTTAAAAAAAATTTTTTGCTGAGTTGCGAACAAAAAAATTTAGTAACATGGGAGAAAAATCATCGGTGTAAATTACTTCATCCTCCCTTCACAAGCCTGCAACCATTGTCTTGCCAAGTCTTCATTCTTCGAAACCTAAATATTTTTTCTCAGTTCCTTTTGTTTTTTTGATTGTAACTCAAACAACCAGATACTAAACACCCAGGCATACTAATGGCTTTTCATTTTGGGCATTACGGGATCAAAAAACCATTCAATATAATTTTATATAAAACAAAGAATTGTTACAAAACATTTTGTTTTTTTCCCTCAAAGGCACCGGGAAAAAAGGGGGTTGCCCCCGCCGCTGTTCCCCGGTGACGACGGCCGCAGAAAACGGGGTTTGAGTCAACCGTCTGCTACACCATTATATTCCCCCGGAAAAAGGCCCCTTTTTCAGGGAGGTTGTAAATTCTCCCTTTTCTAGTACTAGTAGACCAAAAATTTTTAGATTTTTTCAAAAATTGGAATCATCGTTAAACTGTGTTTGCAGTGTGTGAATCTCTTAAGTGGTTAATGTTTGTTTATTTGTTTGCGTTTTTTAATGTGGTTCTAATTTTTTCCAATTTAAAGATTCCAAAATTTAGTCTTTGCATAGTGGTTTAAAAGGGAAAAGGGTTTTATTAGACTAATATGGGGATGTTTATTTTGCGATTTTGCGAAAAGAGTTAAGCAATGCTAATTCTTTTTCCAATATTTATATGGCAATTGTTCTTTTAAAAAAATTTTAAAAAACTTTTTAAAAATAATTAATTAAATTACGATATTTTTTTTTTAATTCTATCATTAACCAAAAAGGTTTATTATAATTTCAGATGAAATGTACAAAAAAAATTTCAATTTGACCAGCTTTCCATTTTTTCCCAAATTGCAAGAATACAAAAAAAAGAAAGAATCTCCCAAAATTTTCTAGACCCCTCAGTTAAAACCCGGGGGAAAAGTGGATGAGCGGCGAAAAAAAATTTGGGACAATTCTAAATCTCCCCGGACTGGATTTTTTTGTTCAGAAGGGTTACTGGGGGGAAAACTTGAATAAAGGGTTTGACCTGACACTGTCACAAATATTTCATTCGAGTTTAAACTCTAACCTTGCAATTAGAGGGGTCATTCTCTGTCTAAAAAAAATGTTGACTAAACAGCGCGAAACCCCCACAAAAACCCAATTTAGAAATGTTAGGTTGTTAACTGTAAAAAAAGTGAAGTGAAATAACACATTTCAAAAAAAAATAAAAGTGCATATTTTAATGTTTTTTCCCCTTGTCGTGCATATTTCATAGTTTGATAGTGCATGAATGCATGCATATTTAGGGATTTTATGGTGCATAAATTTCCCGTCTCTAATAATAATAATAATAATAATAATAATAATAATAATAATAATAACAATAACAATAATAATAATAATGATAATAATAATCACTCAAAAAAATTTTTGACAAGGGAGCAATTGAGCACTTTTTGGGTTAATATGGGGAAGATAAAACCTTTTCGCCGATTCTTTTGACTTGAAAATAAATCCACCCTTTTTTGTTGAAGTTGTCTATTTTGCAAACAAAACTTTTCTCGCACGACAACATTCCTAATGCAGATATCTGTCCTCTTTCATTGCATTCCTAAAAAAAATTTTAAAATTTTTTCAACATGGAGAAACACCGCTCTGCCCGATGTTGACATTTGGATTTTATTAACTTTTTTCAAATTTTTTTGACATTTCTGGGGAAACAGTGTGACTCATTGTAAAAAAATTAAGTTAAAAATTTTAAAATTGCACCAGAAACTGTTTTTAGCTGGGGTTTTGGGTAGGTTTTTCCCAACCCTTTTCAGTCTATTTTTCCAAAAAGGACACATTTTAAATTTCACTAAGATAATTGTCAGGGGGTTGTCTTTCGCAGTTTTTAAATTGTTCATCTTCAAATAATTTGGTAGCTATAAATGATGGGTAAAAGAAATCCAAAATTTTTATCTGCAATAATTGGGTCGCTTTCCCCATTTTTCCTTCTTTTTATTTTCCCGAAGGAAAGGGCAAACGTCTTCTTTTGTGATGTGGCATTATCTCTTTTTTTTTGGGCTCACCCCCCAATGCCACTAATGACCCCACCCAAATTTTTTCCCTAACTAACTTATCATTCCCCAAAAATTTCTTTTTTTCCCTACTTCAACGGGGTCATTACTTTTTTTTTGCAGCTCATTGGGAAAAAAATTTCCCTTGGGGATAAATTTTGGAAAATTAACCCCAAAAAACAAAGTTTTCCCCATTTAACAGGAATTTGTATGCATTGGCTCCCCGGGAGGGGGAGAATTTAAAAATTATTTTTCCTGGCTTCGAAATTTTTTCCCTTCTGTATAACCCCTTTTTGTGTTTCAAACACCCTAATTTAACCCCCGGGGTGAAAAAATTTCCCCCTGGTATTGATGACCTAGGTAACCTTATCGAAAAATTTCATCCCAAAATTTGCGTTCTTTGGGATGAATTGAAAAAAAAACAAAATCCGGGCAAATTAGAGAAAAAAATGCGTGTTTTTTGGTTTATCCCGCTGCTTTGGACAATTTTTAGGTTTTTTTGATGCGCATAAAGTGTATATAATTGGCATTTTGGTATTTGCCTTTATTAATTTTTGCACCCCTTAATTTTCCCCCCCATTACGGATGCACCGTTATAACTCTGAGCTGTCAGTTTATTTGGATCGTTACCGATTAATGGCCCAAATTCTGTTAAGATAAATTTGAAAAAAAGCAAAAGCATTTATGACTTTCAGGATTTAAGAATTTCCAGAATCTTTCTAAGGGTTTCCATCAACAATGAGGGTTTTAGTAAAACGAGTTGAAATTGACCAGAAATCCAGTCGTATCATCAACTTTTAGAAACGTAGTTTACCTGTTCAGTTCTTTTTTTACCCCTTCGTGGTACACTTTTAACATGCAGTCCCGCAAGTCATTCGGATGGTTTTTAAATAACCTTAAATGCTGTTGACCCAAAAAAGTGTTCTTAGATAAGATAAAAACCCGCCTCCCCTTGGGTAGCCCCAAAAACTCAGTATACTCTCCCATGATGTTAGAGGAGAGAGGACGGCCGGGGACGGGACGATCCCGGGACTATCATCCCCTCCCCCTTTATCTTTTTTTTTTGGCTGCTTTTTCCCAAGGGGGACGGGACATTGGGAAAGGGTTGGGTGGGGGCAGTGGAAGACTTTTTGAAATGAATAGTGTGAATTTGTAAACAAAAATTTAAATTTAAAAATAATAAGTAAAAATGTACATAAATGGAAAATAAATAACAATAAATATGAAATAGATGAATGAAAATAGGGTCCTTTTAAACTGGTGATATCCCCCGGATATGTAAATCATGTATCACAAGGCTGGGGCCAAAACACTTATAAGTGATAAAACAACCCAATATGGCCGTCTCTCGATAATCAGTTTTTTAACCTATTAACCATATGTTCATGAACCACTCTTATATATATATATATATATAATATATATATATATTAACATCATATGAAGCTGAACACAACCCCCAGCCAGCACTTTAAACAATACGCCATTTGACCATAGATACACTCTCAGAAACCCAAAACCCAAAAAATACGTAGACTCAATAACGGAAACTGTACCCAGCATAACATCACATGACTGATCATTTCCCCATTGCACATATTGCTCAGATAACTTCAAATTTACACTAACACAAATCTCTCCCTTTAAATGAATACTCAGAAGAGGAAAGGGGGGAAATCACGTAATAAATAACGGACGATAATTCCAATTCAGAACAAAAAAGCCAAAAACAAAAGGCGGCAAGAAACCAACAATCAAAATGGGCAGGGGAAAAAACTAAAACAAAATTGGACCGAATTTCCTTATCTAAAATTTTGGAAAGAACTCCATAAAATAAACCTAACATAATTCCAATAAAAAACCTCAAACAATATCTCAAAATATGTTCTGACGCAAATACAAAATTTAAGACGTATCCTAAAGCATGTTTCAAACTGATCAGTAAAACCCAAAACCCAACCGTTTAACCCCACTGATCATCTCCAGCACTAAAAACCCCGAGTCACGTTGTCCATCCCCGCGTAAAAAAATCCCAAGTCTTTTAAATATTTCTGCCGCGTAAGGTTTGAATCTGACCCGTGTTCTGGCCCCCGGAACCTGGGGGTGACGTTCGTTATTCAAAAAACAGGAAAACTCTCTCCCCCCTCTATCTTGTGAGACAATGAACCGGGGGTTTTTTGGAAAGAACAAATAAAAGGTTGGCGCTATCTTACGGGCTTTGGGCGCTCTGACGGATGAAGTGACGTACTGGTGAACGGCCGTGGTATGGGCCCTAAATAATTTTTAAATATTAAATTTTTAAATAAATTTTGTAGAATGAAAATTAAAATAAACATTTTTGTTTAAGTGAAAAAAAAAAAATTAAACGAGTGAATATGATGACTCAGTTTGGCGAGCGTTTAAAAACTGAAGTTATGATGTCAAGTAAATTTTGTGATAGTTCGAAGTCTTTCTAAAACTTTAAAAGAACTTGGGAATCACTTATCCAACTCGGAACTAAGTGATTAATTCAGAAACATTATTTCCCGGTCCTCAGTTACCCCTCTTGGCAAATCATAAAAAATTTTTCTTTTATTAAAAAATTTAAAACTTTTTTTTTATCAACTTGCTCGTTGTGTTTTGCAATGGAGTCTGTGGTGAATTTAACTGATTTTCAATGTTCCTTTACCCAGCATAGACAAACTGAAAAATTATTCATATGTACCTTTGACTTTTTTTGTTTTTTTTTTTCCATAAATTATTAAATCTTTACACCCACTTTTTACCACTAAGTTCACCCCCGAACGAACACACGGGGAAAAAAAAACCCTTTTTCATCCCTCCACACAACCCGTTGTTTTTAAATAAATTCGGGTTGAATTTGGGGATCTTTCTTTTGCACTTTGCTGCTTTTTATAATATTTTAAATGCGGCTGGTCTGCCTAATTTTTAAAGAAATTTTTTTTGATTTAATGTTAAAACCAAAATTTCAAAAAGCCCACCGTTCATTTTTCCCCAGTAAAAATACGATAACACAACCCCATTGATAAACCTCAGACAACACGTTCACCTCAATTGGTACTGATGGTGAAATAATAAAGTGAAAACTTTTTCAACCAATTTTCAAAAAACCGGAAGGTTTTATTATCTTATTGTTCATCTTCGCTCTAAAAAATTGTTCCGACAAAAGGAAGGACAGGCAGGCGAAGGGGTAAAGGGTCGGGGTAGAAATGGGGGTGTATGTTTTACTTTCAAAAAAGGGCTTTGCCCGGCAATTTAATCATGCTTTAGATGCTGAAAAGGGGCGGCGAGAAAATTCGCGCATCCCTTATTTTCTTTGGGATGTATCCCGGGGAAATATCCTCCCCAAACCGGGTTTCAACGTGTTTCCCCCAAAAATCTTATTTCGGTAGAGATTTTGCGTAATTTTTCTCTCAGGTTTTTGGGGGAAAAAAAAATTTTCCTCTTCCTTCTTTTCTGGGAGTTATGGCGGCCCTCCTCTAAAGCCGCCCCCGGTGTTGACGATGGGGCGCCCTGGTTGGTTTTTGG
>JAJSOF020000013.1:54922360-55013682 GCA_025594305.2 Periplaneta americana
CAGAGATCGATGGAGGGATTTAAAAAAAGGGAAAGGGAAAAGGGGTTTTTAAAGCGGGGAAATTTTCATTTTGTTCGGGCGGGAGAAAGGAACTTCTGTAGTGGGAATATTCTCAAAAAACAAATATAATATATAAAATTTTTAAATATTTTGGGTTTATTACCATAAAAGTTACTTATCAAGAACAATCTTTCCAAGTCATTAAATTATGACAAAAGGTAATACATGGTGAAAGACGAAACACTTACATCTCTGGTATGTATACAATCTTTGGGAGTATATGTCGGGACAAAAAAATTAAATGGCCAATAAAAACATATATGGTTTAAAACCATGAGTAACAATAAAATTTTAAAAAAACCAAGTACAAGCAGTAAAATTTATTAACAACGTGCTCGTGGTTAAAATGTTCAATAAGATAAAAAATGAAAAGGAAGTAAATTTTATTTAACGACGCTCGAATTCGGAGGTTATATCGGCCGCCGGAGGGCCGGAAATTTTTGTCCTGGGGATTCTTTTACATGCCAGTAAATTTTACTGACGGCCTGTCGCATTTAAGACTTTTAAAATGCCATCGACCGGGCCCCGGGATCGAACCCGAAACCTTTGGGCATTAAAAGGGGAAACCAACGGTCAACCAGGTCGACAAAAAAAATAATTTGGCAGTTTTCAAATGCGTGTGGTTTGGATTGCATTGTATGGAACTTGCAGGGGTTAAACCCCTCATGTTGCTGTGTAATAAGGGGTTATAAATTTCAAAGTCCGAATCATAATAGGGAAAATCTAATTTTAAAAACCCCAAATTTAAAAAAGTCAATGTTGAAAAGTAAAAGGGGTAAAATTTTAATACTTACACGAAGTTAGTTATGAGGAGTGTTGCCCCCGGCGAAACCCCAGAAACCGGCTGAGTTTTTACAGAAGGCGTTAACTTAAAGAAAACCCTTAAATACCAGGTTTTAGTGAATCATCAAAATTTTTTTTTAAAATTTTGGGTTATTTAATTGGGGAAATTGCTCATTAAGTAAATGCGTTTATTATTAAATGTGTAGCTATTTAGTAATCCTCAGTAGTGCCCATGTATTTATTTTTCTTTTTTTAAAATTTTTGGGGGTGTAAAATATATTCATGAGTTCATATTGTGTTTAAATTTAAAAAGAAATTTTGACGGAAATTTAACCCTATATTTTCAAATTGTATTAATTATACTTATAGGACCAACATGTTTTAAAAAAAAAATAAAGAAACGATCAAAAAGATGAAAAGGAGATTTGGATAGGACTGCCATCTAGAGACCTCGAGATGTGCCGTCACTGTACTACCCCCAATGGGGGGGGGGGTTTAAATACTTCGCCTTTCTTTCCCGAACTCCTTTTAATGTCCCTGGAGATGTAGAGTATGTTGACATTTTGAAACCTTATATTTACTGTAACATATTTCTCCCTGTAGTGGTATCAGTATCCGCAGTATTTAACCCTTTGAAAATGTAGGGTCGGGGCCGATTCATAGACATTCTTGGCGAGGCTTCCGGTGGATGATGAGCGAACTAATTTTTTTCGTATTCATAAACCAGTGTTAGCAAGGTTTTTGATATGAACCTTGACAAAAATCAGTGGGATAGCCGGGGGTAGTTTAGAGTTTGTAGCGCGGGCTAGCGAAATGTTTTGGCATGGCCCCCTAACTTTCTTTCTCTTTTTTCCCTTAGGTCCCAATCAGATTTAACGCCGTTTTATTTCCAAACAATACTTTCCTGTCATGGTTTTTTTCGAAAACATTCCAATCATCGATCAACATGGCGCAACACCATTGCTTAAACACGGGGGAAAACCAAAAAAACCCAAACCCCTGGGGAATCTTTTGGGGAGCTAATGTACTACTGTATTACCATCCTCGAAATGAAAAACGGTTCTGCAGTGGATCTTTTACGAAAGGAAAATTTACTATTTAATTAGTTTCCTTCTTTACGGCCGAATAACTGTGATCTCCATTTGGGAAAACTATAATAATAGTAAAAAAAATAATAATAATAACAAAAACCCCCAAAAACCAATAACAACAACAACAAAAAAACAAAAAAAAATAAAAAATAATAATAATAACAGTAACAATAACAATAAGAAAAACAATATCAATAACAATAAACTAATACTAATACTTTCTAATAATAAAAAATTTAAAAAAAACAATAAAAAAATAACAATAAAATAATACTAATACTAATAATAATTTAAAACCAATTAATAATAATAAAATAACGGTAACAACAATAAAAAAAACAATACTTAATACTAATACTAATTTATTTATTTTTTATTTTTTTTCAAAATTAATGTGCAAAACAAAGCACAATAATAATAATAATAATAAAAAAAAAAATAAAAATAAAAAAATAACAAACCAATAATTTCTAATACTAATACTAGGCCCAATAATAATAATAAAAAAACAGCGGGGTGAAAAATTGGGCCTCACTTTGAGAGAGGGGCAGAGGTTAAGGGTGTTTGAGAGTAAAGTGTTTGGAAAATACTTGGGCTAAGAGGATGAAATTGGGAATGGAGAAAGTTACATTAAAAAACTGGCTTTTGTATTTCTTCACCCGACATAATTTGGGAAAATAAATCCAGGGGGTTTGGGTAAAAGGGCAAATTCATAAGGGAAATCCAGAAATGCATAAGAGTGGAAAATTGGGAGGCCGGGGGGGAAAAATCCTTTGGGGAGGGACGTAGATGGGGGGGATAACATTAAAAAGGGTTTGGGGAGGAGGGAAAGATGGTAGGGACTAGAAATTTAAACTTGCTCAGGATGGGACCGATGGCGGGCTTATGTTGGGGGGGCAATGAATCTTCTGGTTTCTAAAGCTTTTGTAAAAATAATAAAATAATTCTAATTTTTATTATTTTTAAAAAAACCTCAAATATCTAGATGTGTTTCGTTAGTAGAAAGCAATCTTGTATTCCACTGGCCCAAAAGGGAACTCGTGTACTGTGGGTCCCTATCACCCCCGGCATGGCGCTCCTCGGTTGCGGATGAGGAGACGGCCCCAGATATGGAGGGGTAGTTTGGAATATATTGAATAAGCAGTGGGGACAGCCAAAAAAAGGGGGGTCCTCCGGGGTTGGGGGCAAAGGGGCTAACAACCCATCACCGAAAAAAACAGCTTGTTACAAACCTAACAGAAAAATTGGGAATGGGACTGATTCTCCGGCACGCCCCGGAAAAGGAAAAAGGTTTAAAAATTTGGTACATGGAACAAAACCTAGTTTTTATGAACGGGGTGGGTAACAAGTAGCAAAAGAACTAGCTAGATATAGAATAACTTCTTTGGGAGTACAAAGGGTTAGGTTAGATAAAAGGGAAAACCAAAAATAGGCGGTTACACTTTTTTGGGAAAGAAACGATAATCAAAGGGGGGAAACCCGGGTTTTTGCATAAAAAAATAAAATAAACGGGGAAAAAAGGGTCGCTTTATGGTAAGGTTATCTTTTTTTTTTAAAGGGGTAGATGGTGCGATATGTATAATAAATGCTCACCCCCCTACGAAGAAAAACGCCCATATAAAGGAAAAACCCCCCTTTGTTTTATTCTAAAAAATTTTTCTTAAATTTTTTCATTTTTATGATTAAGATCTCGAACTTTCAAAGGGTTTAAATTATGGCCCCCGTTTTCATTGAAAAAGAAAGATGAAAAAAAGGGGTATCCTCCAAAGGGTTTTAAAAACCCAAATACTTTTTGACTTCCCAACGACTACCCCCGATCTGCTTTTATCCTATTGGACCCATATTTTTTTAATGAATTGCCCGAACTACAGGCTGTTTAGCATCAATGGGGGAATAGTGACGTAATTTGGAGAGACGAGGTCGAGGATTTTCCAGGGAAATTTATGTGGGGTTTGCCTTACAGTTTAAAAAATTTGGGAAAACATTAGCGAAACCGAACCAAAACCCCGGGCACCGTTTTTACGCCTACCTCTTGAGCTACGCCAGTCATTTTTATACACAGTTTTGGGTTAAACATAAAGATTTTTTTTCTTTAGCCCTATTATCTTATTTTGCTGCACACAAAGTTCTGTTTATTTTCTTTTCTGTTCTATTCATTTACATTTTTCTGTCTTGGGGGAAACCCAAAAATTCTATTTTCTTTGACTATATTTGCCTTTTTGGGCAATTGGGGTTTAGCCTTTCTAATGGCCCCCCAAAAAGTGGGGTTCAAAAATATTTTAGGATTCTTTTTTTCTAAATCTTTTTTCACATGAAAGGGAAAGTATAATCACAGTTTTAGTATATACAAGGCTTGGGTTTTTGAGGGGTACTAGGAACAAAAAGGCCCTTTTTTTCTATTTCGCATTGTCTGGGGATGAGGAATTAAGTAACGATCGTAGTGGTTGTAACTATCTATGGATGAATATTCCCCACGTATTGACCACTTTTGGGAAGTGTTTTTGAAACGTTAAAAAAACCCCACTTCTGGGGGCTGTAAATTTTCTCGGGAAAAATTTTGAATTAAGAATATTGATTGGTACCGGTGTAGATTGATTGTTGGGAGAGCCAGCGGTCGTTTTAAAGGGGCTTACATTACAAGCCCTTGGCCCTGAGGCGGGGCAGTGTTATTAGAATGTTGGATTTTAGGGCTTTTTGAGATTGAGATTTAAAAAGTGGGAAAAAAGACATGTGGGGAGAAAGTAAGAAAAAAGATTTGAAACAGATTTTAAAATTTTGAATTTTTTTATTTGAGGAGTAACCAAGAAATGTTTGTGATGTAATTTATTTACTGGGCTTGCGTGAATTTTGGGAAAGTATTTATTTATTTTTAAAATTTTAAGATAGGGTATATGCATCACTAACAGTGGTGAGGGGAGTCACAATTTGGGTTTTTATTGTTGTTATCCTTGTGTTTGTGTGTTGGCATTTTGACTTCAGCTATCCAGCAGTCGGAAGATGTTCCTGGTACCCTTATGGTGTGGGGGTTTTTGATTTTTGATTTTCCGTTGTAGATGAAAGTGGGTTATTAATTGTATTGTCGGGGTTTTGGTCCCTGACATTTTGGATTCCCCAAGTGGCATTTTGGGGTATTTATGGGGGACAGGCCCGGACCGACTCCCGGAGAGGGGTGTTGTAAGAGGGGGGGGTTTAATGTTATTTTTTTGGGTTGAAATGATCATTAGGTTTTGTGGAGTTTTCAATGGTTGTGTTCTTGTTGGTGTGTGGAGGTTTTTAAACATATGTTGTGTGTGAGCAGAAATGGGAATTGTGTATTTAGTGACTGTTCGGATTAGGTGGGAAGGGTTTCGTTTTGGTGGGGATGTATAGTTTCGTTTCTGGTATTTTTGGGTAGTCGAAATATCTGGCGCAATTTTTCCTTTCCGGACTCAAATTTATTTTGGGGAGGGTGAAGTTGCAATAGAAAGTAGGAATAGGTGCACGGGATCGAACCAGTCCCAAATATGGTGTTAATGTGTTGGCGTGGCAGCCTTGTCGTCTTCCGCTTAGGTACCCCTTTGCTTTGGGCTTTTTGTTTTTGCCCCATATTGTATCCTATTTGCCCAAAGGGGTTTTGATTTTATAATCCCTGATATTCTTTGTGTTGAGTGGTTTAATCTTGTCCGATGGTAATGTTTGTCTGTTTGTGATTCTGTTTTTAAAAAAAAGGGAAAAGGGTTTTGGGGTTTTTTTCTGAAATTTTCATTTTTTGCCATTGATCGTTAATCCATGCGGGGGAGATATCTCAAATGTATATTTATTTTATCTTATAATTTGAGGACAAACAATTAACGGACATACAAAAATATAACCCAACTAAATAAGTTTTCATTTTATGACATTCACATCTTACTTTGCTCAAATTCTATCAAAGGGTCTGAACATTTTGGGCGAGGGCATTATATACATTCTTTAGTAAACCTTTGAAATACTATTACAAAAAGGTGGTAACTGAATATAATTTATTTGGATAGGCCTATAATGATTCGAAAATTTAATAATAATAATAATAATAATAAAAAAAAAATAATAATAATTTTTAAGACCATTGGCAAAAAAAATTTGTTTCTTGTTTATAAACTGTCCGAAAACAGGTCTGGGCCTCGTCCAAAAAGCACCATTTGAGGAACTGGGGACAACTATATTTAAAATTGTATCCTGGTTTCTTTGCCCTTGGGCCAAACGAAAATTTTGAAAATAATATTAAAACAGTTTCAATCCCCTAAAAACGAGGAATAAAAGGAGCCAAGGAAGAAAGTTAAATTCCCACTGTGGCCAATTTGAACTGAAGTTATATTCATTACCTAATCATATTTACAGTTGCAAAAATAGCTAAAAATTTAAAAAAATACAACCTAAACTTAAAGAAAAAGCCATCCTTCTTTGTATAACTACCAGTAAATTTATTTTCTTTTAAATTTAAAAATTATGGTTAAAAAATATGTAGTGTAGGAGAAAATGTGGTTAATTTTTGGAAAACAGCTGTTTTTTTTGTAAAACTGTCCAAAGAGTTATATATATATATATTTTTTTAATATGGGTTTTTTGATCAACGGGTTCAAGTTTATTAAAAAAATTTATTATGTTTTACGAAGACGTTTTTTTTCTGATTTTTTTTCCTAATTTATTAGTTTAACTTTAAAATAATGATTGTTGAAAATATTAATAAAACGGAAAAAAGTGAAATAAATAGTTGGACTACCCCTAACAAAGCTGCTTAAATTTTTTAAAATTAAACTACAGTAAAAACCCCCAAAAAAGAAAAAAACTTGTATTTTTCCCCAAAAAGTTTTTTTGTAATATATAGTGTATACAAATGAAAAATAAAAAATTCTTCAAACTATAAAATTTTTTTTAATTCCATACCAATCCAAAAATTTAACTATATATGATCTGTACAGAAAATAAAAAATTTCCGATAGTTCATCCAAAAAATTTGCTAAATTTTTTTAGCCAAAAAAATCTAAGTAATTTTTTTTTTAAAAATATAAATTGTATTTTCACCCCTATTATAGGTTTTTATCTTTATAAAAAAAAAAAAATCTTTTTTATATCTCGAATGAGAAAAAAGATATAAGTTTTTTTTTCGCTCTAAAAAAAAAAACGGGACTTAACGGCTTTTTTCAATGTTTACGATTTAGATTTAAAAAATAATAATAATAATAATAATAATAATAATAATAATAATAAAAATAATAATAATAATTTTTAAAACCATTTCGTCTCCAATTCGTGAAGCCCATTTTTCCCCCAATTAAAGTCAGTCAAACTTTCGGAAACCATCTATATGGACTCAATTCAATGGACTGAAAAATTGATGCACTATTAACATTTTTTTTTTCTTCCTTTATTAGCTTTCATTGTTTTTATTTTTTGCCCTTTTCCCTTTATTTTGTTAATTGCCATTCTCTGTTTTTGTTTATTTGTTTTTTAATTGTTTGTCAATTTTCCTCTCCGTTTTTCCCATTGTTTATTTGTTTGTTTGTTTTTTGTTTGTCATTTTTTTTCTGTTATCTTTCACTGTCTTTTTTCCTTTTTGTTTTGTATGTTTGTCTGATGACAGCCTCTGATTTGACTCTTTAAATAAAATAAAAATAAAAATCGTTTAAAAAAATTTGGAGTAATTCCGTTTCATTATTTTAATATTTTCGTGTTATTTTTCGTTAGTACTAGCATATTGTTTCTTTTGAAGTAAAAAATATTAATTTCACGACGCCTTCACTTTTAAAAAAAGTGGGCCAGTCCTCTCAGCCAAAAATTTCCCCGGGAAAAAAACACATTTCTAAAGTTCATTTTTTTTCATTGTTTTTCTTCGGTATAAATTTTTTATCTATGGGTAACATTTTAAAACTTTCTTTATAAAATTTCGGGAATGTGACAATTCTTGCCCCCTACAAAATTATATTTATTATATAGAAGCATATGGAAGTTATTAATTTTACAGTTCCCGAAAAAAAATTGCCCCGAGTCTTGATGATTGTCCACCTTTTGTAGACAATAAGTGTCGCACGATTACCCCCAAATACACAAAATTTATACGGGACTCTTTTTTTACTACAACTCAATCGAGTATTTTGAACTTAGTTCAATTAGACGGGCCCTTCCTGGAACTGTGCATGTATTTTTAAAAAGTAGGCGCCACTGGCTACGCTGGCTTATAATCTGTAGACCCGAGTTCGACCCCCGCTCCCCCCGATTTATAATTGTGGGGAAAACCCTTTTTTGGACGGGTTTTTCCCTGGAGCCCCGGTTTTGACCCCAAAACTCAATCTCCGGGTGTGGGTTGAAGTCTCCTATGCAGCACTTGGGCTGACTGTCTTAAATTGGTCTACCTATACCTTGAAAACTACTTCCGACTTGCAGTTTAAGAAAAGGGGGAGCAGGGTCATGTTGCCCAACTTTCGTGAAGGACCCGGCTGTCTATAGAGAGCAGTAATAACAGCTGCATGTACACACATTTCTGACCAACGTTGAACACTGGGTTTAAAACTTATTAATTATTATTTTTATTAGTTTATTATAATCAGTAGTAGTAGTAGTAGTAGTGTTGTGGTAGTATTTAGTGTATTTGTAGAGTATGTAGTAGTGGTAGTATTTTGTAGTGTAGTAGTTTTAGTAGTGTAGTATAGTATTTTGTAGTAGTATTAAAAGTCTTAAAGTAATTCCGTTGAAAAGCGTCAAAAGGACGAAATTAAAAAAATAGGTTTAAATTTAATACGAAGCCTCTACTTTTAAGTGTCGGTTTTCCCAATGTAATGTTGTTAGAAAGACGTTGAAAAATTGTAAACTCAAAAAATTTTTATGATTAAAATCTGCACAGTTTTTTATTTTAAATCATAACAGTACTTTATTAATTTTAAAAAGCACAGTTCTCATTACGATTGGCCCAAAGGTAAAAGAGGCCCCCATTATTTTTCCCCCTCTCAAATCTTCTTATACCACCAGCCTCTCTCTCCTTGACTCTTTAACGGGCACCTTGTACATTATTTTTTATTCCCCCTGCTTTTCCTTCCTTCCACTTTTTGGAGCCCCCTTTTTTGAAACTCTGCAGAAACTGAAAATACAAAACCCCCCTCCCCCTAATGACAACGAAGATAATATAATTTAAACACAATTTATCGATACAGAAAACAATACAACTAAATAATTTTTTAATTCACACAAAGCACCCCCTAACCAAACCAAAATCATTCCGGGCACTGTATTCACCACTTTTCCCTTGGTATTCGTGAACTTGTAAACATAACACGGCAACACCCCCGTTACCATGGTTACGCCTCTCGTGATTGGTTGATTTGAATGGTTTTGGTAAAATCAAAAGGGTCCATTTGTCAGGCGAAAACGAGTTAGAATCGGAATTTTTTTTTGGGCAGCCCAAATTGCATATGGGTGAATGAAAGGCAAAAACCCCATTAGCAAAAAAAAAAAAATGCCTACAAGTCTCTAAACTCCCGTATATGTGTATGTAATGTAAAAAATCTGTGTTGCATTCTATCATGTAAGCATTTTAAATTTTTTAAAATTTAATATACTGTATAGGTTGTAACACCATATTTCTGTCTTTCGATATTTTTTCTGTCATGATTTCCAAATAGTTTTATATCAAATGGAAACAAAGACTGAGGGAATGGGAATGGCACCGATGTGCAAGAAGTTGAGAGATCCGGGTTCAGCTAGTCCAGGCAGGCGGGTCGATAAAGGCGAGACTCGAGCCACGGGTGGCCCCCCAAAGATGGAACCTCCGAGTTCGGTCTCTCAGAACTTATTAATTGTGAATGCATTTGAAAAATTCTACTAGGGGGTCAAACTATCTCAAATTTAATAAGGTTTTCACTTTAAATTTTACGAAACCAAAATTATCTTATTCCCTTTTTTCCATTTCATTTTTAAATTTCTCTCAATTTGAGACTATATATACATATATACATATATACATATATATACACATATCACACATATATACACATATATACACACATATATACACATATACACACATATATACACACAACACAAAACACACATAATAAAATATACACACATATATACATACATTTAATATCCCTCCCTTGAAAAGGGAGAAATTCCAAAAATCTTACTCATAAGTAAATTTCATGGATATATTAAAAATTTATAAAAGTTGAAATTTATCACGGTTTAAAAAGTTGTCACTGGTATAATGATCAAGATACACCAGGAGTTGTCCAAATGGTTAAGATAAACCCTTTTTTTTTAACAACCACGTGACGTCTGTGTGGGGGTGCGGACAACGTAAAACCCAAAAAGATTGACTTGCCCTTTGGGCGTGGTTTTTTAACAGGACGGTATTGTGTTGCCTTGTTGACTGTTGCTTGAAAGGAGCATATTAATGATTTGAATTCTGGTTTATTGTAAGATTGAGGGTGCTGCAAATATATTCAGTAAGATATTTGTACATTTCCAGACATATTCCTAGCAATCCTGATGTGTACGACTTCTTGCTAATGTCCTAAATAACAGAAACTACGTACACAATCTAGGCTATGAATATTTTCTCTTAGGCCTTCTTTGGAACTTATGATATAACAGTAAGATTCTGTGACCTACAATAAGCTTACTAGAACAATACTGAACAAAAATTTCAACCTCGCTAAATGATATGAAGAATTACTAGGGGTCAGATGTGCTTTTCAGAAAGGTACTTGTGCATGTATGAACATATCATATTCGTGGGTTTTACTTCGAACTAGGGTTTAAGATACAAGTGAATTTACTTTAAATGTTATTTTAAGTGATCGTGCTTCATTTAATTTAGATGCTCCTTGTTAATATTATTATACTATTGTTATTATTATTATTATTATTATTATTATTATTAATTGTATGTAGGCCTATTATTCATTGTGTTTATTATTAATTGCCATTATTAGTGTAATTGATTGCCACTTCCACCGGGTATTTACCCATTTGCAGTGTCAGTAAATACGCTACATACATTACATACATATTATAAAGTAGTATTGCTAGTTCGCAAATATTATCAGGCCCCCATGCGCGTCTGATATCAGACATTTCTGGGTACTTAGCTGTTTTGGAAGCAATGCATATTATGTGTCAATAGAGAAACCTTTAAAAAGACAACAATTTGAAAGCGTAATGTCTTTTGATAATCCTCGTAAAAGCAGCTTGCACGTATAATGCCTCGTTTAGGTATTATTAAATACAGATGAAGACTGAAGGATTCGCGAAGTTGTAAATCGCACTTTCTCAACCATAATGTACACCACGTTTATCCAAATATTTACGTCATTTTTATCGTATCAGACATGTATGGGAGCTAGTTTAAATATAAGTATACTTTATAGTGCAGTCGAATTCCGACCCTAATCACTATACCACAGCGCATAACGAACTACCGCGTGTCACCCGAACTCAAATCTGAATCCCGTTGCCGCGAGTCTTGCTCACAGTCATGCGTGGTTATTAAAATCTAGCCTCCTAAATAAACACAAATTTGACTTCCGCATGCTGCATCACGCTAACACAACGTCATTGCGTTGTTGATAAAACCAAGGCTTAATAATAAATCAATTCCAGAAGTTATACTAGAGGACAAATTACGTAACAAACATAAACAGATATAGTTTGTAAGCAAAGAAACCGATGACGTTAGTAAAGTATGAAAAAAAAGAAACTTGAGTAAAGGGACGGAGGATTAAAGCCCAAGACCGATGTAACTGCCTAACAGGAAATTTACGTTAACATAATGTGGAAAGAAATATGGATTTAACCAAAATTATGTGAATGAATCAGTTTCTTTATAAATTTTAATCATATTATAATGAAAGTTAAATTTCATATTACTGTTTGTTAATAAATGTTTATATGTGTATTCAAAAAATCATTCTTTTCACATTACCAGAACATGAGCTCATGCTCGTTTCAGGCAACTTTAGTCTGAATTATAACATTTGGGATGAAAATGTTTATAAAATCATATTATCACTTATTTAAGAGGAAAGAATAGAAATAAAATGCCAATATAACTGAGGTAATTCTGATACTTTTCAAAGCCAAGTAGATATTCCATAGGTAGCGTTGGTTGTTAAGAATTGTCACAAAGCCATAAGATTTTATTACTAACTCTTGAATAACATATATTTAATAATGCAAGTTGATCCAAGTGATCTTGTTCGTAATACAGATCTGTCAAAAATTCAGGTAGATATGTAATTGGTCTTTATCACAACAGTGAACCTGTAATATATGTTTAGAAAGGAAAAAAAAGAATCCAATATGTTTCAGCAAATGCAATTTTTGAATTCATACTTACGGTCTTTTTTATATTAGCGTGAAAATAGTGAGAATAGAGAAAAAGCGCACCGAGATATTTCGATTCCGGATAAGAAATGCTGGTACCAGTTCGTATTCCGTAGTCATGATTGAAGTGTAGATTCACGGGTTCAGCTCGACCGGGTATTATTGGACAATTAAATTGATAGATTTAGGCCTACACCACAAAATACTCTATCTCTGACAGAATGCTCTGAGAAAATTTCTTGGCAATTTCTTGCCCATGTTGAGTTTAGACTGAATAATCTCTGCAGCTGAAATGGCCGTTAATAAAAATATATACTCGACCACTACCACCACACTACTGTATGTTAGTGTAAATGTAATACTAGAATAATGTGCTGGTGACTAGTGTTGCATAGGTTAATTGTTCGTACAGCAGGACATTAACTAACACAAAATATAACAAACCATGTATAATATTAAATAATAAATACCTAAATAAATAGATAGATTAGATTAAATAGATTAGACAGACAGACACAGACAGACAGACAGACAAATAAATAAATAAATAAATAAACATAAAATAAATAAATAAATAAAATGCGTAACTTAAAAACATGGATGATAAGATACCTATTTACTTCCAATTTATCTTAAAATGCTGATGATATCTAATTTGACTTATGAGGGTAAAGAAAATTGTTTTTTGTTCAATATTTACTGCACTGAATATAATACACATTTTAGGGACAAAGTCAACATTCACTTAACACTAAGGGGATTAGAAAAGACTCTTTAGAGTTTTATTTTGGAAATATGATAATTTTTCTGTCAGTGATATAAAACGATCTCGGTTATGGGTCAGTGATAGCGCGCGTGCTCTTCTAATCAGAGGTCCGTCCGTAATTCGTTTCTAGGCGTGAACGGAGATTTGCTATATCTCCATTCCACGGGACAGGATGTTCGTCACTTTTCTTGTACTTTCCTGTAACGTCTCCGCGATGGTCCTGCTTCGTGCTGATCGCACGATTATAGATGCCCGTCGTGTGAGAGAGTCTAGTGTTAGTAGGGAAGAAAGCCTAGGACATGTAGCACCTCAAGAAGATGATGCTAAAACTTTTATTTTAATTCCTATGTCTGCCATAGATGTAAATAAATGTAAGGCAAGTGTAAAATAAATGTAAATAGGCCTAATCATTGTAAATAAATGTAGATAATATGGAGGTCATTATACCAGAAAGGCGTATCATCGAAACTGCAAGCTTACGTAACAAGTTACTTCCTTTCATTTCTTTCTGTTGTACATTATAGTAATTATTAGACTTCGTTGAATTGCCACACGCAGCATGCAATCAGGTTGCCGATGTACGGTAGTATAGAAGAGTGAAGGCGACGTCCCGGTCTCGTAGTATAAGCAGTTCATGTTAAGGTTGTGACCGGTCCAAATAGAGCAGCTACAGCTAATGTATACCTATCAGAACTTGTTTTTGCATTACTGTGGTTGGAATAGTCAAAAGCAACATTTGATCAATTATAAACAAGAATTCAATCAAACATACTACAATGAGAGTGTTGCTGTTCCAAACAATTGCCCTGGAATACCCTTACCCCCAGCCAGTCTTGACCCTTTGGAAAACTTGGTTGGATGCTGTTAATTATTATGCAGAATATTACGGCAAAATAATGGAAGTAATTGATGCATTGGATAGCACAGACAGTTCCGCTGTTGCAGCTGTAAAATCAATGCCTTCTGAACAACTACTGGAAGATATTCTGTTCATTGATTCTAATTTTAAAATCGTGTCCCAGCATCACAACATTTAGAAATCGTCTAAACTACAACTCTCAAAAGCCCTTAATATAGTGTATAACGTATCGCAAACCGTTATCAAAATAACAATTCACTAATTTCAGAAAAAGTGAAATGTAATTTGGGAAACATTATTGCTAAAATTCTCCTATTCACAACGTCATTATAAATAATGTGCTATCAGGTCACGACAGGACGTCTGAAGTTGGTGTACTAAAAAGTAGTGACTTTCCGTTCTTAAAATATGCACCTACATCGTATGATGTTGAACGTACATTTTCAATATAAAAACTGTTTGAGTGACCATCGGAGGAGGTTCACTTTGCAGTCGCTCAAAATGTACGTAACTCTTCACTGGAATACATATTCAAAAATGATGTATCTTACATTAAATTTTAAAGTTAATATATCTCACTACAAAATAATTGTGTACTTACATGTTTAGACATTTCCTCATGATCATTCATTATATTTCTTGAATGCAGGATACAGGTTTATTGTAACCGCAGTATACTGCTCAGTGTTTACATCAGAGGTGTCGACCTGGTTGGCGAGTTGGTATAGCGCTGGCCTTCTGCCCAGGTTGCGGGTTCGATCCCGGAGCCAGTCGATGGCATTTAAGTGTGCTTAAATGCGACGGGTTCATGTCAGTACATTTACTGGCATGTAAAAAGAACTCCTGCGGGACAAATTCCGGCATCCGGCGACGCTGATATAACCTCTGCAGTTGCGAGCGTCGTTAAATAAAACATAACATTAAAACAACACATCAGGGTCATACTCCATCCGTTGCACGTCTCCTTCTCATACAGTCTATACCGCGTGCATAGTAAACCTTACGATTCTCGTGGCAATTCCACGAAGTCTAGTAATTATCAAAGATTGTTTTCAAACATAAATAGATTCCATTAAATTACTACTTCAATAAAGCAAAATTCGTTGATAATCCCTTCTGATAAGACGCCTTCGATATGGAAAGTAGCGATAACGATAGATACGTTTAAAGCTCATATCTGTCTTCTTAATCTGACTTCGCAGACCCCAAGTTCCCCATCCTGCAGAGCATCCCAATTTTCTATTTAATTTTGCACGCCTTTACCGATCATAATGTAGCCTCACATCTAGTACTTGGTATGAAAATTTACTTGACTGTCCATACTTACGACTGATTATCTAGCATTAGTACAAGCTATATTACAATACGGCATTATAGGATGGGGTAGTGCTTGCAGTACTTCCCTCATGCCAATAATTCTGCTGCACGAAAACAATAATAAAAATATGACAATAAATCTCTTGATTATCCTTCAGAGCTGCTGTATTCAGAATTTAAAGTATTTGACTTCCATCAAATTTATAACAATGTATTACTGAATTTCGTACATAAAAACCGAAACATATTTAATTTATATTTACATAGATATAAAACCAAAAGATCAGACAACATAGGCCTATGCTATGACAGTTTCTAAATGTACAGTACTACAACTGTAGCATATAAATCACAGTAGCAACTTCGGTCAAAGGCTTTATAATATGATAATAGATAAATTCCCAAACAAACAATTTGCTAATGCTCCTTATTTCAAAAAAATCTGGTATTAATAATAGAAAAATCGCACAATGTCAAAAAATCTATTAAAAATTGCTGTTAGCAGAGAAAATGTAAGTTCAATTATTGCGATATATGTATTTTCTTCTTCTTCTTCTTCTTTCCTTTTATTACTTTTTACTCTGTTATTCAATAAAATGTCTTAACATTAACTTATGTGGAATGCCCTCTGAGCACGAGTATGTGACTTTCTGGGGGTGCTAGAGAGTTCTTATACTAAAAAAATCCAATGTATCTTTGTTCTGGCAATAAAGTGCTATTATTATTATTATTATTATTATTATTACTATTATTACTATTATATTATCGTAGCTCCAGAAACTTGTTCTAATGTCTGAAACTTTCGGGTGAAGATTATACTGAGAATACGTATATATCATATATAGTTGGTGCGACTGACAGATTTCTCCAAATATTGAGCGTGGCTGATATAAAAAACAACCGACGTTAAGTTTAAATCATTCATGTTAAAGTGAAGGCAGACGGGAAGAGAACCAACATGCCGCATGACTGCAAACACCTACAAATAAAAACGAAAGAGAAATTGAAGAAAGTAAAATCTGATCTTTCGGTTGGGAAGACTGGGCAACGGAATACACCAAATGTGGAGGGTTAATATAGCGCACGTCAGTCGTGGAGGGGTGAAAGTGAAGGAAGGGTTGAAGAAATTGTGAAAGTACGAGGTGTGACGGCAAGCTTGGCAATAGTCTCCAGTTTCAGAAATACATGGAAACAACTGAAATTGCAGTCTGTAAATGAATATATTGTGATTGTGAAGATTCGATATGAATACTGTGATATATGATACATGTAAAGGACTTAAGTGGAGTAACTTTTTAATATGGGAACCCGTATCCGTAGCGCGCAACCTGTAGCGCTAAAACCTCTAGGCATTATTACCTCAGATAAAGCACTTTGCGGTCTCAAGATTGCGTAGCGCTACAATAATTACGCATTGCCACTATTATGTTTTTTAGTGTGTAGCTAATACACAGTTGCAGTCGCATCAAAGTATGGTGCCTACATTGATACTTGAAATCTCATTTTGATAATTCACTGGTCGACAAGGTTTTCTTCACAAGAAATCTGATTAGTGATTCTAGTGCAGTTTTCATACTGAATTCAGATATGTAGACAGAATTTTTTCCATCAGGCACAGTTTTTTTGTGACTGCTACTTTTTGCAAAAATCAGTTTTAGCGTTTTCTTTGACCTGTCATAAGACCGTTACCTCATATGTAGCGATTTTATCCAAGCTGTATTAAGAATGATTTGTAATATTATGCTGGAAGCACCATAAAAACAATCCTGTGTGCAAGTTCATTCATGTTTGGACATGCTCAGAACCTGTTCATCTGGCATTGTGATGTGTCAGTATCGAGCTGGCCGTGAGTTTGTTCAGTAGTGAAATAGTTCCTCCCTTTCTTTTCGGAAGTGTATTGTGTATGTAGTGTTTTGAGTGCTTAGTGTTGTTCATCATGCCAGAAAGTGTGTAAATCATGTAGAGCAGTTTCTGCTATATTTGTGGTGAAGCTGACCTTCAAGTCTCAGAGGCGACATTTGACCCCACTTGTAAAGAAGTGTTATCAACTTTACTTTGGCTTCAGGCTGGTGATTTTGATAAGAGCTGGGCCCCAAATACATGCTGTGTTTCGTGTGTTAGATTGCTGACTGGATGGAAAAAAGGGTACATTGTATGCCATTGCAATTCCTATGGTTTTTGGAGGGGAACCGAAGGATCATTTAAGTGATTGTTATTTCTGTTTGACAAATATTACAACTTAATTACATCTGAAACAAAACATACAGTTAAGTATCTAATTTGAAACCTGCAATAAGACCTGTCTTACACAATGAACAGTTCCCATGCAGTATATGCCGATACGACCTTAGGTAATAACTCTGACTTAACTGAAACTGAAAATGCTTCAGATGAAAATAAAAAATGATCCTACATTTTGAAGCCAATACCTGTTCATCAGAACCATACTTTTCAATCAGAAAGACCTTAATGACCTGATTCCCAGGATTTAAATCTGTCTCCAGACTCAGACTCAAAGTGGAATCTACTCCAAAATGACATAAGAATAATTATGTAGTTACGTGGCCGCCACTAGTGATTTCAAGGACTGCTTCTTTGAAGAAAATGGTATTGTGTTCTGTAATGATATTTGTTCAGTTAAGGAAACTCTTGGGCTTCAACACCGGCCAGATGAGTGGCGACTATTCATAGATTCGTCTAAAACTAGTTTGAAGGCTGTGCTGCTACATATTGGCAATGAACTTCCATCAATACCTGTAGCGCATGCCGCTGATATGAAAAGAGACATATCAAAATATCAAAGTAATTCTAGAGAAAATACAATATGGAAAATATGAATGGTATATTTGTGGTGATTTAAAGGTCATTGCTTTGTTGCGTGGTTTGCAACTTGGGTTCACCCAAATTTTGCTGTTTTTGTGCCTCTGGGACAGCAGAGATAGGAAGTCTCACTATGTTACAAAATCATGGCTAAACGTGAATCTCATATCCTGGCCAGAAAAATGTGTCATATGTCCCTTTAGTGAATCCTGAAAAACAGTGTTACCTCCATTGCATATTAAGTTAGGAGTAATGAAAAATTTTGTCAAGCTATGGATAAACAGTCTGATGGATTCTTGTACTTGAAATCAGAAATTCCCCAAAGTCAGTGATGCTAAACTAAAAGAAGGAATTTTTATAGGACCACAAATCCGGTCATTAATGGGTGATGATCATTTCGAAGGACTGTCAAATCCACTGGAGAAAGCAGCCTGGCAGTCTTTCAAAGTTTATGTTCAATTTTCTTGGAAACCATAAAGCGAGAAAACTATCGTGACATAGCGACCTGATCTTCTGTATTCTTATAAAGCTATGTGATGCAACATGTCTTTAAAAATTCACTTCTTGGACTCTCACTTTGACTTCTTCCCCGAAAATCTTGGAGCTGTCAGCGATGAGCACGGTGAGCGTTTTCATCAGCAAATTTCTACTATGGAAAAGAGGTACCAAGGCAAGTGGAGTTCCAATATGCTGGCTGACTACTGTTGGACCAAGAAGAGAGACGTTCCAGATGCAAAATATTCCCTAAAAATCACTATCTACCACTTGCTAGATAAGTCAGAACGAGTAGTTATAATGTTGAGTTAGATAGCTAGTTACAGATTTTTTTTTAGAATATTATAAAATTCAAATGAATATCACAAAAACTCCTGCCCGATGAGGAAAACTGAAATTATATTTGAATTCAACACGAAATATTCTTCTAGAAAAGTTATTTTACTTCTTGTGAAAGAAAAAAGTTCATTTTTGTCGACTAGGCCTAGTGTAATCTATTTATGTGTGAGTGATTGTGTATACAGGTAAAATAATAATTGTAACTAGGCTCCGTATTCCAGCTACCTATAAACTGGATTCAAGTTGACTGATTCGGAAGTATATGTGATGTCACAGCACAGGTACAGGTACATTCGTATACAAAATAGTTACGCATCCTCTGCCCTCTTCCCTTAGGCCTATATTACACTATCAAATTTCTGTGTCACAGAAGTTTGATAAAATATATATGATAAAATCTTTTACAATGTAATATAGCATCTTTGATCACATCTAGTTGTGACATAGTTCTGTGATAAAAGCTATGGTCATCATCATACCTTTGATAAAATCTTTGACTGAGAAGAAAGAAAATGGCGGACATTAAGTACATTATGGTCTGTGTGACAGAAATGTGAAGGGCCATCAGCGACTTGAGATGCTGTGCTTAATGACAATAAATCATAGATTATATCACATCATATATCATATCGCATATCATATCATATATGGTCTGTGAACCATATAACTTTTAACATCACGAGTCACATGAAATGTTACGTCATCCATTCTTAAATACTGAATATAGGATTTTACACCTTCACACTGAAGTTCTCTCCTTTTGTATCTTTTCTCCCTGCTCAATCTCTAACCCAAATATGTTTTTCTTTTATTTCTTCTCCAGTATTAATGCAATAACCATTACTGCACTTACAGTTGCAACATGCATAGCACTGTCGTGGATTGATTGTTAGAACTGTGATGAAAGATGTGATAAAAGCTTTGATATAGTGTAATATACCCAAAATCAGACATTTGATCATATATATTTGATCAAAATGTTATCATATTCTGTGACACAGAATTTGATAGTTTAATATAGGCCTTAGAAAGTCAAAATCGGACGCAGTCATAGTGAGTAGTCTTATCGATCACTGCTCTTACAAGTCGTATTATTTAAATAACTACATCTTTGTGGGTGACTGAAAGTTCATTGCAGAGTAAAATGCCTTAGGTAAGACGCTCAAGCGTGTATTATCGGGCATAGTTGAGGATATTTGAACTAATATTTTCACTGTCAATATAGACAACATTACATGAAAGTTTTGTAAAATAAACCTAAAGTGACAAAAAAAAGTGCACTGAAAGGCACTGCAATACCAAAAAGGCACAGAAAATGTGTTGAACGTAATCCAAAAGAACCGATACCATCGAACTCTGAAAATTATGAAGATATTAATTCGACGTTTAGCATGGATTTGTGTAGTCTACCATGATGTTCAGTGCCAACATCCCAATTAATAAATGGAATAATCTAAAATTTAGAGAATTTCTAGAATAGTATATATAAAAATTAGTGGGGTCTTTGTGATGAGCGACATATGCAATATCTTAATGAAACACGAAAAGAATAACAGACAATAGAAATATCTTATACTACATCATGCACTAATAACGTCATATGCTATTGAGAATTTCTTGCAATATAAAATAATTTCAAGTGACATCACATATGTTCAAGTTCCGTAACTTACGAATGCACGTTATCATTCACTGCAAAGATCACGACGAAAATGAACATCACGACTAAAGAATGTTTACTAGTATAGCGTCAGAATGTCGGGAGTTGACTGCACTCACGAACATGCAGCGAAGACATGTTTGTTTATATCCTTATCCGTTGCATTACCTGTGTTCGGCGTACTGTATACCCAATTATAAATGTGCAGATTTTAACAATTTATTCCTTGGATAAGTACAATAAAAAATTCGTATGATATATTAGTCTCAAATTTATACTTTTCTTAGAAAAAATTTCCTAAATGTTAAATGAGATGCGATATCAATAAGCAATCCATCGTAAGTTTTCCATATTTCAGGCGGAATTAGCCCTAAGTCAAAATATTAGAGCTCTCTGTCCTAATATGAATTGGAAATTCGTGACAAGGATTAGCAACAGCGAGCCTCCACATGCACGTGTAAATAATAAAAATATCTAGGAAGCAATGTGTAATTATTTGATCGATACACAATCATTACCAAGACCGCAAGTCAACTTATTTTCAGTGTATAGAGTATGTAGCACCGCAAGTTTGAATCCAATGGCATAGAGGCATAGACTCTAAAGCCTTGGTTTTTCTGAACCGCCTCGCACAAATCCGGACTACACGAGAGATAGTGAGTGGTTTCTATAGATTGCGAGGGTACGCAGATCTCGCATCTCGTAGTTATAGAAACCACTCACTATCTCTTGTGTGGTCGGATTTGTGCGAGGCGAGCCTCGCACCTGGCACGTCGCGTCGTCGGTTCAAAAAACCAAGGCTTTAATGAAAGTTGTTCTACATAGTGTCCTTCGTACTGTTCCTAAGTTTTGAATCCCTCTGCCTAGCTCTTTCCTCAAGTAATTCGGGCCAAAAGAGTTGTCAGTTTACTACACTAAGTAGTCTTGTCGATGATGGTTATACTCAACTCATACATGACTACTACTATTTCCTCTGAATTTCTTCCAATGAGTGCTAATGGTAATAATGCTGATATAGTTATAATTTTGATTGATTGTGGCGGATTAAGACCTTCATATACCCCATTACTTAGAAATGTGGAGAAATTCCGTTTTATAAAGGTGGAACGACAGTAAGTAGGAATTGACAACCATTTAACGGAATGATATAAATACAGAGGTTCACCAGAAATAGCATTCGCTCATATAAATGCCGTCGGCACTATACTGTTATGTATATGGAACACCCTGCCGAGGAAATAGTGTGTACATTTTCCTCCTGGATGGAGTGAAGAAAGACTTTGTGTTGTGTAGTATGGCCGGATAACACATACTGAAGGTTAGAGCATTAATATACAGCTAACTTCCATTCAGTGCAGTTCAGTTTTGTTTTGTGGCAATGCAGTGTACATTAGAATAACGAATCTTTATTTATGATATGTGTTTACTTTTACCTTACAAAAGTATCGTGCTGTGTTTCTACGGAAATGCTCTGGCACAACCATCTAATTCACAATCCAAAATTTAGAGAAATAAGTGAAACTAGATTATTTAATTTAATAAAAAGAGAAAGTGCATAAATCATGTTCTAACTGAAAACTTTATAACTGACAGACTACTGGCCAGAACAGTGTTCCACAAAATTGTTACAAAAAAATTAGCTCAACACGAAGGTGTACCCAAGACATCAGCTTGGAAAGCGACGAAATTGTTACAACTAAAGCCTTTCATGAAATGAATAAAACGGACCATGTGCCTAGGATGCAATTGTATAGCTAGAGACAAATTCAGTTTGTCTAGAAGTCTTTCAAAAGAATATGAAACGTGCATTAGAGAGGATTGTGGATAGTTCGAATACATATTTATTACAAGGCAAGAATAAATTTCATCTGTAATGTATTATGTAAGTAGTGATTTTATTATCGTAAAATGACGCTCTGAATCACGGCTAAGTGGGCTGTTACTTGCCCATGTCACTCTTCGAACGGCTCGGTCCTAAGCGAAACCTGTTTCAGGCGTACACCCGTTATAAACTGCAAGAAATAATGAATAATTTATAGTGACTCCCTCTGTTAGGTTCCTCTTAAGACGTGTATTCACAAGACCTCTATATTGGTTTCTATTTCTTAACCGATAAAACAGGAATTATCTTTATTGGCCGCAGGAAAGCGTGAAAGAGAAGAGTAATTAATGCAATGTTGATACACTGAGCGGGCGGAACAATTAACTGGAATTTCTCATGCAAATCGTCGTCTGCTAGCGATAAATTGGCAACATGATCTCGGAGACAGTGTAGTAAAATTAACTGACTCAGTTCGTATATCGTTACATTTCTACCACTACTATTCCTAAATCATACCTAAATGTTCAATAATATATATTTTAAATACAGGTGATAACATTGAATATATTATACCTCATCTGGATTTCCTGTGCGTCCTTTCCACCATCGCTTACTGTTGGAATCGATGCTTTGATCGCCTGCATTGCTGTCTTACTTTCCTCTTCCCTAACTCGAAATTCCTCTTGTCATTACCCATCACTCCACAACCCTCTGTCCTATCCGAGTTTACCTGGTCGTTATTAATTCCTTGCTTTTCACTCTGATATATTGTCTAATTCTGAAGGTCGAATTTCCCCTAATTCTTCTGGCTCTCTGGTGTAAGTTGCTGTATCCTTGCTAGTTTCTTGTTTTCCGTCTCATTTTCTAAATTTAGCTTAAATAATGGTGCTTCCCCGTCTAACAAAATGTAACTCTTTTTATCAGTCAGAGTCTATATTTATTATTCTGTTATATTCATTGTATTTCGGAGCATGTTTATACAGGGTGTCTCAGGAGGAATGTAAAACATCTGATATACCTGTGTCCGAAGTCTAACAGTTGAGGAGAAATACTGGAACATCTTGCGGTTCCATGTACTATACTTGACGTGTTAAGCCAGATTTCGCACATTGTAGCATCTGAGCACCGCAACACCAGCACAACACACACAACTGTATACACGTTCACTTGACATTTAATTCGTGTATACGCATAGAATATGCTTTTTATTTATGGATTTTGTGATGGCAATGTGGTTGGTTGCTGTTAAGAAATACAGAATACATCTTCCCAACCCAAGAGTTTCATATAGCTGTGTGTTTTCCCGTGTTTACCGGATGTTATCGGAAACTGGCAAGCTACCAAGTGTTTCATTGACGTCGAAAAGAGAACCGATGCCGGTGCGAAATGAATTACATTTCATGGAATCCATAAGAAGGGTAACCTTAATAATTTGTCTTGTGTAATTATTTTCTTATCGAGTTCGTAATTAATTATGAAATAAACTTATCGCAGCAACACAAGATGCAGAATTTTCAATAATGTGTCATATCACAATGTTCTGAAAAGTATAAATACATCTGTAATGCCTCTCTCATTTAAAATTTCGCCCATCAATAACTTCGCAACAGTTAAATTTCGGACATAGGTCGATTTGGATTAACCAAAACTACATTATCCTGAAGTATTTTACATTCCTCCTGAGATATCCTGTACAATTGTAATTATCTATGTTGCATTGTCTTAACGGATGAGTTATCACTTTCTACTATTTATTTATTTATTATTTACATATTTTTTTCCATGTTTAATTATTTATTTATTCTTTATTTTGTTACTTCTTTATTTAACATATGTTTTTATTTACTTATTTATTATTTACTTATTTTAATAATTTACTTTTTATTTATTTATTTTTATTTCATTTATTACTTAATTTTTATTCCTTATTTATTTACCAATTTATTTATTTATTAAGTACCGTACTTATTTATTTATTTATTCATTTGTCTGGAAGAGATGAGGCCTCCCGGCCTTCTCTTTTTTCAACCAGAACTAACTACTACAAAGAATATAAAATATCTATAATAAATTAAAATAGATACAATAAATGACTTCATAAGACATTAATGACTTATAAAGATTGAAGTAATTCAATTTTATTTACATCTTTATGAAATATTATAATAAAATTGTCTTATACTCTCAAGATGATTTATTTCAATGCTACCAGCTATAATTCAAGGCTATTGTTATTATTACAAGTTTGTTATTTGAAGAGAACAGAGATTACTCATTTACTAACTGTAGGTCTATAATTACTTTTCTGCGTCATCCGTACTATAATACAGTAGGCCTATATTTTTCTTATGGTGCTCTAATATTACGTCTGTTAGCCCGTTTACAGAATGAATAACCTCTCGATCGTGGTACTCACTCGAAACCCCGAAAACTTTAAGATGCTGAACAAAGTTTCATACTCGTTCGAATGTGGGTCAACAAGGTTACGATTAATGCCCACAACACGTCACTTTCATTTTAGTCGTTTCAGAGACTGGAAGCGAAAAACCTATAGTTCAACTTCTTTCCTAAATACAAAACCATGATGAGAATTTTCATCGTCCTCTTTCAGGATTGAACCCACGAACTTTGAAATCAATTGCAAACATGGCAACCGACGAGGTGGGTATAATATATATGAAGAAGAAAAATGTAATTAGCAGATTGAATTTTGGATTAGGAGAGAAATTACTTAATTTTACCTGAAGCCCTCTAATTAGCCTAATGAAGAAGACTGATTATAATATTATGATACAGACTTTTAAATTTTATCCTTCTTCCAAAGATCCATGTTAAATATTTTATAGTCTTTAGAACTACCTCTGATTAAGGTTCTGGCTGGTATGTATATCTATTATCAGACAGTAAATCTCATTTGACGATATGTGTCGAAGCACAATTATTGTTTGTATGCACCTGAAGTCTGATTAGTGGAATATGTAGCTAATCGGCGATGTATGCATTGGAGGGGGAAAGGAACTGGCCACCTACCCCATTATCTCCTGGCCTAGTTGCCTCATGAGCGATGCCTTATTGGTGTTATGAAGTTCAAACCTGTCTTCAGATAGTTGACTAAAACAACATGTTTGAACCCGAAATATCTCATCTTATGAAAAGTGGTAACAAACTACGGGGATAACTGTATTTGAAGTAGCTCAAAACTGTTGATGGATAAGAATGTGCCAGATAACAAATATTGATAATGATTATTCTTATACAGAGCGGTTATTAGTTTTCGGGCAATTAGAGCACGGGTCCTTGCTGTGAGAGTTCCAGTGTAATCGGGGAGTCAAATGGACACCGAGAGGCACTGATTTGCGCTAGTCTGTTTGATTTAGATTTTGTTAAAGAGTTGGCATATTATTCAGGTCTGTATTAGTCAACCGCTGTGAAGTAACGGTTAGCATGTCTGATCGTGAAACAAGCGGGCCCGGGTTCAAATCCTGGTTGAGACAGGTTACCTAGTTATTATAGCAGTTGATAAAACGTCGTAAAATAAACCAAATAAATTTAAAAAAGTTCTGCATTAGAACTGTTATTGTTGTGCGTTAATTAGACTTGATTGTTAATGAATTGACATTTCACTAGTTATATGTTAAATCTGTTATCATTGGGCTTATAATGTTGGGAACACAAGTTGACTGCAGAATGGTAGAGTAGTGGCAAAAAAAAAAAAAAAAAAAAAAAAAAAAAAAAAAAACGGACCAACCCTTGTAGCCGATTTCAGAGCCTTCTTCACTCCAGAGCACGATAGACTGGTAACTAAGACATTCGTGGTTTGAATCCTACCTGGGAAAGAAACTTTTTTGTTCCTTATTCAAATTTATTCCCAATACTTTTCTATTGCAGCGATATTTTACTACTTAATTAACTTATTATTCCCAGAACATGAATTTTACCAGCAATACAAAAGTATTGAGAATAAATTTGAATAAGGAACAAAAAGTTTCTTTCCAGAGGATTCGACACGAAACTCTTAGTTACCAGTCTATCGTGCTCTGGAGTGAACAAGGCTCTAAAATCAGCTACAAAGGTAGGTCCGGTTTTTTTGCCACTACTGTACATAGACCGGGGACGTAAGCTAGTACGAGAACAGTGACTTGGTTCTGCAAACCGATTACGGCAAATCTGGACAGCTGTAAAAGTAAATATACGCGACATAGCATTACAAAGATATAATTTTACGTACCTTTCGTTATGTGCAGAAGAATTATCATAGAATTATTCGTGGTTTCAATTTCCTCCTTTTTTTTTTCTTTGTGCTACAATGTCCCTGTATATAATATCGCTTGTCACCTCGTATGTTTGTATTACATAATTTTACATGTAAAGTTCCAGTCATTCACTTCAAAACACTCACCAAATTCCGCTGCAAAAGTATACGCCTGAGAACCTTCAACCTTCGGCATTAATATTCAGCAGTTACTTACAATGTTTACGCATGCTACGGCAGTGACTGGCGAATGGAGTATTCAGCAGGTACACTGTTTATGCATGCTAGAGTACTGACTGGTGAACGGATAGTCAACTTGAAACCACCGTAACGCACCCTATCGGTCCCCAACATTAGGCCTACAATACTAGTTATCATTATTGATTTATTTTTACGACGATTTATCAATTGCGATGGTTATCTAGCGTCTGAGTACAATGAAGGTGATAATGTCAGTGAAATGAGTCCAGGGTCCAGCACCGAAAGATATCCAGAATTTGCTCTTAATAGGTTGAGAGAACACTCCGGTAAAATCTCACCCAGGTAACTTGTCCCAACCATGATTTGAACAGTAGCCCGCTAGTTTCACGTCAAACATGCTAACAGTTACTCCACAGTATTGGGCAATTTGTCATTGTGCGTAAGTTATATTGTTCATTGTTAATTATGTCACGATTTAAGTAACTTAGGGCCGTATTCATAGACATTTTTAGCGCGGGTTTTCGGTGGATGATCAGCATTTTCGTATTCATAAACCAGTGTTAGCGATAGGATATGATTTGAATTCTGTACTAGTAACCAGTGGATAGCCGGGGCTAGCTTAGTACGCTCGTAGCGGGTGCTGCGAAATGTCTATGAATACCACCCTTATAGACTAGTACAGAAGAAAAATAACATTGTTATATATTTAATGTATGTAGAAACAAATTCGAAAAGAACAGCGGTAAGGCGATTCGTAAGAAATATCTTGACAATTGTATTTCAAGTAGGGAAACTGTTCAACTCGTTAAAATGCTACAACAAATAGAATCTCTTAACAAAAAGAAGCCTTGTTACCAAACGCAGTGAATAAGGTTATCAGCAATGGATTTTGGCCTTCTCATAGCTCGATCTCATTTAGTGAGATTTTTATTTGTGAAGGAACTTAAAATGTAAATCTTATAAGAATAACCCTCACACAATGGAGAAATGAATGTCAACGGTAATTTTGAATGAATATGTTGAGAATGTGACACTGGTGAGGGACATCGTTTTGATAAAATCTTGTAACATAGTTCAGTGCTCATTCTTACCAGTTTTCAATGTAAAAATAATTACCAAAGGGGTTACATTGCGTGTTATTAGCGACGATGTTGGCTTTCTTTTCAGGATTTCAACGTGATGTATGGCGCGGGCACGAAACGGAGTCTGACGGCCCCGAATGTTACTAACCGCTCTGTATAACCAATGTGATTATCGTTAAATAAGATTAATGAAAATATGTTATTTCTGAAATTCATATTTTCCTCGTAAGTTGATAATATCACTTTCCTATGATTTCAAATTTTACGTTACTATTATTGGCTACTCGTAGATAATTTCTCCACTTCTTCGGTTTATGTATTGTCTTGGAAGTCCCTGCATTCTTCTAGCCCGCCATTTACACAAATAAGTACTGTATATCTTCATCTATTATATGATGTCTTCTTTTGAAGTCTTCACCTTTTCTTAAAAATCTCATTTTTGAAGCTACTATGTACAGTAGTGGCAAAAAAACCGGACCGACCCTTGTAGCTGATTTCATAGCTTTGCTCACTCCAGAACCACGATAGACTGGTAACTAAGACTTTCGTGGTCCGAATCCTGCCTGGAAAGGAAACTTTTTTGTTCCTTACTCAAATTTATTCCCAATACTTTTCGATTGCAGCGATATTTTACTTCTTAATTAACTTACTATTCCCAGAACATGAATTTTACCAGCTTATTTTCTATTGGCTTTCGAAATGGGCTACGTCAGCAGTCGAAACTACAACAATTTCAATAGATTACTCGCTATCTTGTGAATGCGGGCGTGGCATGCGCAGTGGCTCATTTCGGGGACTTTGATTATTCCGTCTGTACCTTTTTTTTTTTTGCCACTACTGTACACTTGTCTTTCACGTTTGTATAATTTACCCTCATATTTAAGTGGGGATAAACAAGGTCCGTATATGCTTATCATTAGAACAATTAACATAAAGTTATTTGTCACATTTTTATTTGAGTTCATTATTTGCAATTGTGTTTAATCTTCATACAAAATAGCCTACTGCACTAGAATCATGTGGTTTTCCATCCATTGCCACAGGCTGTTCAACAAGTTGTAGTCCGCACTTCATTTTAACATTTTATTGATGTAACAGCTTATATAAGCATTTTATTGATGGCTTAATTTTAATCATATTTATCATACTTTACACTGCATTTTACAACAGAAGTTTACAACTTGTTTAGCGTTATTATGTTAAGATTATACAGTAGAAACTCTATTATCCGTGGTAATGAAGGGGATGGACTGAACGGTTAATCGACAAACTCGGATAATAATCCGTGCCATAAAGATTTTCGTACATTTAGTGAATAATGCTTATACTTTCGTAATTTCCTCCATAGTCTTGTGTTGAACTCGCTAGGTAGTGAATCATAAGTTCACTGATTTAAGTCTGATTATTAACAACGGGTTTTTAAGGGTAAAAAAAACTCCTTGTAATGTCTGTCTGTGGAAATACAGGAATAGTGGAGGTCTCGTATTGTAGCTAGAGTTACATACTTTATACATTTTATCCTGATTTTTATTAAATTGAACACACTTGAGACTCCAATCTCGTACTCTGAGTTGAACCACAGTTTCTCGTTCCCCAAACCACTCAGTTATTTGTACCTTTTTAATACTTAGCACAACACGACTTTTTTAATGCATGGAAGTCATTTTACATAGAATTTATACAGTAAGGCAACTCCAATAGTAGACCATACTGTGTAAGGGTAAAGTCTTGTAATAACCTTCTCTAGAAAAATAACGTGCTAATATAATGTACAGTACTTCATATATAGAAAAAAAGTGGCATAAAAACAGTCGGATAATGCGCCAATCGGTTAATAGGGTGATAGATAAACGGGGTTCTACTGTACATAACTTATGCACACTATTCTACAGGGACATCATTTTATTTTTACTTCAATTTTTATTGTACCTGAGTTTTTAAAGTACTTCACTTCCACCCCTTCTACTAATGAAGTTCAATCGTCCTTCACAGATCCAAGACCGCATATACAGTCATAGAAGCCTTACTGTCATAGTAAACAGTACGTTCCAAAAATATGTTCGCATTTTCCAGTGACGAAAGAGCTTTCAATATTGAATCATTTTCGCACAGATACTGTCGTCCATTTGCCTACGTTGTATCCCGGTTTCCCCCACCAGCTTTTATTCGCCAGCTAGCAGCTGGACTGTCTTAGCTCTTTTCTGAGAACATTAATTTCTGTTAGGAATTGGACGTTTACGTAATATTGTACAACTGTTTAAAATAACTTAAATAAAAGTGCCTCGTTAAGTAATTAACTGTCACGTGATTTCCTCCCTTTCTACGACCCTACGGCATAACCACTTGGACGTACAGTAGATAGTATGTCTGAGTAATTTTATCTTTTGGATCGGGCAGAAGTGAAGATTGAACTTACAGTACGTAAGGTCTCTTTTATAGAGTAGGTACAGAATTATTTCTACATGAGTTGCTAGTACGAAGAACGAAACTGGTAATTGGGATTAGGTACAATAGTCTATAGTGCGATAATATGCACATTAGAACTGAAGCCTGTATCGAAATGAACGGCCACCATTTTCAAAAATGTGTTTAAATATTCATATTAAGATTATTTTTCAATTTAACTTCATTCTCTATATTGTACGCTAATGTGCTGTAAACAGTATAATATACACTGCATAATGAATATGTCCACATGGATAGCTCAGTTCGTGAGTCAAAACACTCATTGTTAATACTGTACTGTATTTTGATTAAACAAAAACCTAATGAAAATGATCAAACTCAAAAGAGCAATATTTCCTAGTTTACGTAAATGGATGAACTACTTTTCTTCCCTCCTATACCTGGTTAAAGTGATTTGTTTGTATATTACGCCAGTATCATCGAACTCTAGTCGTGGAAGGGGGTAACAAACGGCGTTGATCCAGAGGTATAGGCAAGTTAATATTAAAAATGTTAGTAAAAATAAAATGATGTCCCTGTACATGTATTCAAGGGCATAGCTTCCGAAGGTGACTCAATCGAGTCAAAAACGTTCACTCAAATAATGTGACAAATAACTTTATATTAATTGTTCCAAAGATAGGCATAGACGGACCTTGTTTATCCTCATTTAATGTGCCAACGTATCAGTTTTCAATATGTCTTTTAAATTTTCTCATATTTAAGGACAAGATTATAGGACTTCATTTCTGTGACCTCCAGTGTTTTATTCTGCATCGTTCGGTCTATTGCTCCACATACGCCTTTAAATTTATTTTGTTTCTGCATTCTTATCTATGTGGAATCTTCTATTACAACGTAAGTAGTCAGAATGAAAGACTTATTCTAAGAGTTGGTATCGTAGGCTATAATTTCAATAGTACCAATACTATTTTCAACACACCGTAAAATCTATAATTCAGGAACAAAGAACAAACAACCTCAAAGCATCACACTTGAATAGCTTCGGATCAATCGTGAATATCGCCGGCAACTTTCTCTATGCAATCGATCTCGGCACTGAAATTATTACATATTGTGCAGGAGTTGTGGGAATATCATAAGAGGCGTATTGCATTATATCAGAGGTGAAATTCTGTATCGCTACCACCCACTTACTTCTAGAGGTTTCAAACACCTGATCTGAAAGAGATATAAGAAAGTAACATATCAAGCAAGCCTATATAAAATAACCAGTCGATACCATGTATTAAAAAAAAGCAAGGAAGAAATATTACAGGTTAAACCAGCCATTTGAAACCTGCGGCTAAATAAGAATTGAAATTACGTAGTAGAAATGTATTCAAATGGTTACCTACTTGTATTGCGTGATTGCTTCTCAATGCTCAAGGAAACACCTGTTCTTTCCAATTTTACAGCTCAAATGTTTGAAATATCGATATTGATCCAATTGTAAATATTATTATTATTATTATTAATTATTATTATTACTACTATATTACTATACTTTTTACATCTGCAAACTTCTGTCTCTGAAGGAAAAATAAATTAAAATGTGGATTTAAATCTACGATTGAATTATATAAAAGTAAGCGTTTAACAGTCTATGAAGAGCTACACATTGACCCACGTAACCCGTTTGAGGTACGAATTTAGAAACTAAATCTTATCTTACACGCGTTCAGATAAAAAAAAATGTAATTCTACAACGTGGGAAAAATAATTACTTATAAGTTTTAAATTAAAAAATATATATAGTTTATATTCGATCCATCAGCTCTTTATTTCAGAGTTCCTCAATTCGTTTATGACTTATGAAGTTAATAGGCCTATTAATATGATGTACCGAAGTACTTAAGAAGTTTCAGTGCAATAATCCTGCGTTTCCATGGCGAAGAATCGGTAGAACGGAGAAAAATTCTCTTCGGCACCGAGACTCGAACCCAGGTTTCCTGCTTTACGTGGATAAAGCGCCAGCACGTTAAGCTGAAACATGAGTTTGAGTCCCGGTGCCGGAGAGAATTTTTCTCCGTTCTTCTGATTCTTCACCTTACGAAGTTAAGACAAATCTCACAGGCTTAGAATTGATACTAGATTTGGCAATTAACTAAGCTAGAACATGATATGTGCTCTTTCATTACTTGACTACAAACCCAATTCAAGCAGGTGTAGGCCTATATTATGAGACTGTCTATTCTTATCGAGACAAGTCATACATACAATGTTATTAAATATAAACAATTCTCAAGCCAAACGTTTTCTATGAAACAAGTATTTTGTTGAAAAATGAGTGGCATTAAAGATTCGAGGACGTCAGCCTCGAAAACATATACTTGTCAACATAATTCCGGAAGTGTCAACATAAAAACTACTTAACGGAAATGCTGCAATACGTTGCGTAACTGGTTGAATAATCAGAGATTTACAGATCTGTTATCGTCATTTCGAGAAGTTACAATTGCAGGAATTCTGTTTGATATTATAGAAAATTATATGTCGAATACCCACAAAAATTAGGAATAGAAAGAGGGACCATAATATATGGAACATATGTAAAAAATATAGTAGAATATCCCTGCTATGGCAGAGTGTCCAGACCTTCAGCCTATCACAAGTCCAAGTCCCGGTCATCGAAAATTCCATAGTGACACTTATGACGGACAAGACCACAGTTGGGGATTTTCTCGTAGTTCTCCTTTTTCTCCATATTGGGCATCTACATAATTTCGTAAATATGTCTCCATTTCGTCACAATTCCCTAGCATTGCCCCGAATGGTGGCTGGAGACGCATGGATAGGGCTGGCCTAGGGACGAGTGGCGTTGTCGCTCGAAACCTGGGTATGCAGCGAACATTAGTATAGTCAACCAGTGAGAGTCTGAGAATGCACCTAGCACAATAGATCTGGAAAGGTCGCAGTGCTGGGCCATAGTGCCTCTTTACCGAAATTCCATTGCATTCCAAACTATAGAGCAGCGGTCATCAAAACACTGCACGCTCGGGCTGGCGTCTCTTACCGGCGGACAAGAACAGCCCTAGCGTGCAATCGTCGCTGCTCTCTCTCTCTCTCTATCCCTTGTGCACGACGGAGCAGAGTTCCTTACCTCCATGCACTCTACCCATTTCAGCGAGTGCTGACGACCACTGCTATAGAGTATCGAAATACATGTGAAAGAATAATACAAACATTAAAAATAAATATAGAAAAAGTGGAAATAAATATAGAAAAAGTGAATACGTAAATACAAATCGCTCACAAGAATTGAGAATATTTTATAAAGTAGTATCAACAGCGAAATATTTTAAATATCTGAGATAAAAAGAGTAATAAAATGATTCAACTGACATGGAGGTTAAAAATTTACTAAAGCAAAGAGAGTATTCAGCACCCGTAAATAAAGTCTATAGAATAGAATTAATATTCTACATATACAATTATATACATATACTAATCTACTGTTATAAGAAGAATTCATACTAACATGGATTCGATTTTGAATGGTTTCAGAATTATTGAAATGTGTATATCTCTGAGAATTGCACTTGAGCGATAAACACGCAACAGATCAATCCTCACTATTTGTATTTGTCTTCGCTAGGTGCAACGCAATTACTCTAGTCGCAGATGCGTAAAGAGGCGCTTCTAGACAGAAGGGTTGGGGTAATCTAAAATGTGTCGTAAGTAATGCGTTTACACCTGTCAGTGTTCATTTTTTTGTAAACCATGATGAATTGAATTAAATACACTCAGTGACACAATACTTGAGCTACTTTAATATCATTACACTTTATTAATACGTAAAAAATTTGAAGTCAGCATCATCGTAATACTATTAAATATTGTTATTAGTATATATTTAAGAATATATGGCCTCTACGATCGCCCGACATTACCATCCTGTACTTTGAGAGGCTATCGTAAGAAAAGATATTGACAACATGAAGCACCGCGTTGACATGTGCTTGGCATAAGATGGCGACCTCTATTAGCACTTGCTGTGATGTAATATGCTCAACATAATAGAAGGCAAGTATCCTGAAATTCTCCTTAGTTTCCTTTCACTGGAGTAGTATGACAATTTTGAGTTCGAGTCGCTAACAATAATTCTGTAGCTCAAATACTGTTTCTGGATATAAATACAGCGGAGTGGTTTGATTCCCATTGTGTTCCGTGTTTGACCTATACTGTCTAAAATTGTGACCTTGCGCCATGATCAACACACGACCATAATTGACAACTACTTACGAATATTGTGATCACAATTTTCACATGATAAGGATACATCAGCTTCGAACTGGTAATCCTGGTTCGAATCCCAGAGGGCCCAAGTAGAATTTCTGGCAGACAAAATTATCATGCGCTGCTATGCAATTCGCCTCGCATGGTGCACCGAATGAAACGTAAAAGCGATGGTAAAAACAATTACAGCTTCGGCGCATCATTCCTACATAGTGATGCTTGAGTGAATGATGCTGTATCAAATATCCTACATTGAACATGTAGATTGTCCAGAGTGCGTCAGAAAGAACGGATGGATTTCACATGGCAAGAAAATTGTAAGGATTCGTCAAATCAAAAATTTATTGTTATCAACATATACACCAATACATGCAGTTTATTTATGGAAAACAACATAATCCATATGATGTCCTTGGCTTTCAATACAGGCATCGAGGCTTTTTCTGAAGTTCGCCATCACTTTCACAGTCATAGCTGGTGCAATTGCCACGATTTCTTCACGAATCGCCGTCTTCAGTTCATCCAGTATACATATGTGATCGATGTTTACAAACTTACGGCTTCAAATGGTCCCAAAGAAAGAAGTCGCAGGACGCGAGATCTTACCGTAGCTTCGGACAATCTCAGTGCAATAGCATGTTTGCGGGCTGATCTTTGAGGTGGCTGGAAAACCTAGTGTCTGTGTCCACATTTGCAGGTGTACACGCGCTCCGTGTTCATTCAGGTGATTTTTTCTTTAATGTTGAACCTGTGATACGAAATGAAGCCACCCACCGCAAAATTGTATTCCGAGTTGGAATCCTAGCGTGACGTCCGATGTCGAAATGAGTCCTGAGTGGCGATCACAGACTCTTCATTTTTCAAAAATATCTCTACGATGAAAGCACGTTGTACGCCAGACCAACACCATGTTCTCAGCTAAAACTGCATTCTCTGGCTGACCCAACAGTCGTGGTCCCCCTCACTATATCCCTCCCCTCGCTGCGTATCGATAGTTTGAAATCCATCCGTTCTTTCTGACGCACCCTTTACAATATTAAAACAAATTTTACGATTTCACTGCGACTGTACAGAACTTTCTGAGTTGGACAGTGTATTTGGCCTTAAATATCTTCAATATTTCGAACTACTTGCAGGAATTATAATTAAGAATAAACCTATAAGCCTAAGTTATTCGTAGTATCAGAAGATAAAGATCGTCTACTCTATTAGAACATCTGCAATTCTTTTTCTTTCTTTTTTTCGTTGTTGTTAACTCTATAGCATCTATTAGTGCTTTATGGTTTGCTTACAGAGAGAGTTACTTGTCAACCATGTGACACTGAAACTCCTACTCAGGTTACTGCCCAGCGACAGTCCTGATAGCCTATTGTATTTTATATATATATATTTTTTCATTGGGTAATTAATATTAGCACACTCACAATCGCACTTACATTCATACAAATTTCCAGACTCTAGACACCCAGGCAATTTTCCTTCAAGAAAAATTCACCGAATCTGCAATTCTTATTATAAATTCTGCGGCATAATAAAAACTGATACTTACGGTCTTACAGTATTATGTCGTGCAATACTTTTCGTAATTATTTAACATTCAACGCTTAATTGATTCCTTAGGTAATTAATATTTTCTTTTAATATACTGTATACTTATTCATTAAATTTTGTGTCTAGTTGTCGTGTATAAACACAACTAGATACAAAATTTAATGAATGAGTTTCATAGTGTCGCATTAAGAAGTTGGTATTTTTAAACCTCAAGACACGGTTATGGTGTCTTCAGGCAGTGAAAGTATGCATAGTTGGTCAAGGAATAATATAAAGGGGGAAAATATGTTGAAAGAGAATGGACTTGAATTCAATAACATGTCGAGTACACGCACTTATCTCATGGGCTGCGAAAATTTACACGTAATAAGATTAACAAAAAAAAAGCGTCACAAAGCAGAAAATACCTGTAAGGATATGTCTATGGAAGATTACTGGATCTAAATGTAGGTCTACAGTAAATGAGACGCTTTGGCAGTCATAGTAAGTCAATGATCTACCAAGCTTTAAACATTCAGAAGTTTGATCCGAACAAATGTAATATTGTAAAATTTCCTTTCAGAACGAAACGTTACATTTGTTCGGATCAAGTTTTTGCACATTTAAGAGAAAAACTAAAATTCTTTCAATCATTTATTATCATAATACACTGCTCTCTTAAACTGACTGAGCATATATGAGATTTAGTAAATGGCTTTTCTGAAACACGCTATGAAATGTTTAATATAAAACAATTTTTATCTCAAAAAGGAAGCAAAAACGAGCATTTTTATTATTATTATTACAAAAATAATTGACCTTTCATTATTACAATCAGGAAACTACAAAAATATGTATTAAATATAATAGAAACAAGAATACATTAAAAACTATTATAACATCAAGCAAAAATGAACACGCCAAATATTAAAACAAAACAGAAATATAAATTAAATGAATTTACACCCGTATGAGCAAACGCTCGTTGTCGAGAGTTCAAAACCGCAATATAGGTTAGCAGAAAGCAGAAGACAAAATAGACCAATATAAGCAATAAAATAGCACAGATTACAAAAACATGAGCCTATATGATAAAAGGCAATCACAATTGCAAAGTTTATAACCAATATTCACAAGTGGGCATATATAAGACTAATATTTAACTATTAATTATATAACCCTATGTTAAGTTCCCTTAATTTATTTAATTTTACGTTTAAATTTAATCGTACTTATGTTAACTAAAACAGGTACTGAGAAATTAATTTTTGTATAGTTTTAGGCCACAGTTATTATTCTCTTTTTTAGTAAATCCAGTGGCTTTCTTATGGATTTAGAAACACTGCCCCAACCGACAAAGCAATAACGTAATACAGATTGCACCAAAGATAAATAAATTAACCTTAAAATGTTAATAGGGAGTAAGAACGAAATATAACAAATTTATATATAATTTTGCGTAATTTATTACATAAAAATGCAATATGTGTGTCCCATATAAGGTGCTGGTCAATTAGTATTCCTAGATATTTAACTTTTGTAGAATTTTTTTACATATGGACATTCACAATTTAGAGACAATATACAATTGGGATTGTGAATCTTAATATTGTGAATATAATCAAGATGTATGGCATTGTGTGATGTCAATGAAAATGGTACAATCGTTGTTATAGAAATATTTAAAGATAGTAAGTTTGAATCTACGTAGTAATTTTTTTATTTTGAATCTAGCCTTTTTTATTAAATGTATAGGCTCCATTGTTTGCTTTATGATAAGTTTCATTCCATTTTCATTCACTTTTAAACCACTGAAAATAGCTACGGCATCATCTGCGTAAGAGTACATAATGAAGAAATATAAGTGCAGTGACGTGTCGTGTAGTTTCAACGTCGAAAAGTGTGGTATAGTGAAGTGATAAAGTGTAGTGTTGGCCTATTGAAATATTATAGTGTGGTGATACTAAAGGGTAGAAATAACCTAAAACTAATATACGTAAGTACATTAAATTGAAAAGTGAGTGAAATTGAATTTGTAAATAAGGTACAGTATATACATAATGTGTGCTATGGCTGCTCTGTCTGGAAACTGTCGTAGTTGTAGAAGGATTGTAGTGAAAGGATTGGTATGTAATAATTGTAATTTCTGTTTTCATTGGAAATGTATAGATATAGATCCTGATAATTTTGTTGACAAAGGTAGTTGGGAATGTAGTGATTGTATATATGATAGAAAGATGCGCGATCAACTGGAGAGAATCAGAGCCCTAGAATTGGAATTAGATGAGGCAAAGTGTGAAATTAATAAATTGAGAGCTTTGAAGGATAGCATTAGTGTTTCGAATAAAGGAGATCTCACACTTGGATGAAACCGAAGAATTCCAAATCTAGGAGTAGACGTTTCTCTGCGGATGATGCTGCATCAATCAAACTGACCAACAAATTCAGTGCTCTTCAAGCAATGAATGTTGATCAGGAGAACTCAGACCCAGTATCGACACTAGTAAAGGTAAGTCAGAAAACAGATAAGGTTAATGATTGTAGGAGTAAAGTATTGATTTTAGGAAGCAGCCATGCAAGAGGTATTTCCTCACTTTTGAAGTCGAAACTGGGCGATGAGTTTGAAGTATCTAGTGTATGTAAGCCTAATGCTCCTCTCAAGAATGTTGTTGAGGATATGTGAAATTGAGTTCAGAATTTTCTAAGAGGGATCATGTAGTTATAGTGGGTGGGCCAGGTAATAGTATTGATAACGATTGTAACTATTCTATTGAGAAAGATGTCAACAACATAATTGAGATGAGCAGCCATACCAATGTGGGATTTCTCAGTCTTTTCAGCAGGTACGACAAGCCGTATCTTCACAGGAGGGTGCGGAGCGTGAATATGCGGCTTGAGCGGGCTCTGATGAGACCTGGGGCATCACACATTGGTTTGATAGATGTAAGCCCTATAAGAAGGTATGAATATACGTCACATGGCCTGCATCTGAATGGTAGAGGCAAGGAGCACCTTTCGGTTCTTATTGCTAATAGCATCAGAGGCAGCCATGTTAAAAAGCAGAGTTGTAATATTCCTGTGTTAGTTAATGCTAGGGCTTCTCCTTTTTAGGTTAAACCTCCCACCAGTAAGGTGTTTGAAACAAGTTCAACTAAATTGTAAATGCTCTGATGTTTCTAGTAATGAACACAGTAACTTCACTATTTTTCATCAAAATATTAGGGGATTAAAAAAAAAACTGATGAATTGATCACTTCTTTAGCAACTCAAAAGCATAAACCTCAGATATTATGTATAACTGAACATCATATGAAGCAACAGGAAATACTACAACTGTCTTTACATGGATATGTATTAGGTTCTCATTTCTGTAGACATGTCTTCCAAAAAGGGTGCCTGTATTTTTATCAGAGAGGATCTATTATTTAGTAAAATTGATATATCTGATTTTTGCCTTGAACAAGATATTGAAATCTATGGAATACAAATTGGTTATGAGATATCAAATTTAATTATCTTATGTGTTTATAGGGCGCCAATGGGAGATTATAAGAAATTTACAACTAACTTAGATTCATTATTGAAAAGACTTTATAAACCACATACCGAATTTGTAATCTGTGGTGACATAAACATAGATTATCTATCAGAAAGCTCACGTAAAAGAAAATTAAACTCACTTCTTGAAACTTATAATCTTAGTCACACAGTAGTTTTCCAACCAGAACACAAGCTGGAAGTAGTACTGCCATTGATAATATATTTATAGATAAAAGTAGATTGAATTCCTATTCAACAGTACCATTAGTCAATGGCCTGTCTGATCACGATGCACAAATTCTAAGTGTTTTCAATATGAGTGAAAAATTCCAAAGTGTTAATCTAAAAATAAAAAGGATTATAAATGCTGAATCTCTTCATCATTTAAATACATGTCTACAAAATGAATCTTGGGAAAATGTATATAGTACCGATACCATTGATATTAATACTAAATTTAATGCATTTTTCACTACATTTACGAATTATTTCAATGAATGTTTTCCAGTCAAGGTGGTGAAAAAATGTAAAAGTAAAAACATGTGGATAACTCAGGGAATTAAAATATCATGTGCTAGAAAAAGGAATCTATATTTAATGAGTAGGAATAGTGATGATCCTCATGTTCTTAATTACTACAAGAATTACTGTAAAACTTTGACAAAAGTTATAAAAGATGCAAAGAAAATGTATCTGAATGAAAAAATACAAAATTCAGATAATAAGATTAAAACTATTTGGGATATTATTAAAAATGAAACTAATCGATATTCAAAGAGTGAAAATATTACTTGCATTAAAATCAATAATAGTAAAATAGATAACCCAAAATCAATTGCAAATCATTTTGACGACTTCTATATAAATATTATTCAGAACTTAAACATTCAAGATTGTGCAGAAGATGCTGCACTTGGTTACCTAACTGATGCATTTAACACTGAGTTTTTAGGTCTCAAATTTATTCCCACTACCGCAGCAGAAATCATGCATGTGATAAAACAACTAAAAACAAAATATTCCTCTGGATATGATGAAATTCCAAGTAAAGTTCTGAAAGCTTGTTCTGAAATATTATCCCCTCCGTTAAGCTATCTATGCAATTTGTCAATGCAATGTGGTATTTTTCCAGAAAGACTCAAATATTCAATAGTAAAACCAATATACAAAAAGGGAGATAAATGTACTATTGCTAATTACAGACCCATATCATTATTAACAACATTTTCAAAAGTGTTTGAGAAAGTTATGTATAATAGATTATATCATTACCTGAGTCCAACAATATATTAGTTTTAGAACAGTTTGGATTTAGAAAACAAAAATCGACAGAGAATGCTGCTTTTAGTTTGGTGGATGAAATACTAAATTCATTAAATTCGAAACTACATGTAGGTGGGATTTTTGTGACTTGGCTAAAGCATTTGATTGTGTAGACCATAGTATATTAGTAAAAAATTGAAGTTTTATGGTATTAAAGATGAGATGTTGGGTTGGTTTACATCGTACTTATCAAATAGAAAACAAAAAGTAGAAATAAATGTACCAAATAGTCATAAAGTTACTTATTCAGAATTTAGAAATATTAAACATGGTGTTCCGCAGGGGTCAATTTTAGGTCCATTGTTGTTTCTAGTTTATATTAATGATTTAGCCTTGACCATAAACAATTCATCCCATGTAATTTTATTTCCAGATGATACAAGTGTAATTATTTCAAGTAAACAATACGATCATTTTATAAACACTTCTAATACAGTGCTGAATCTAATGAATGAATGGTTCCATGCAAATAAACTAGCACTTAATGTTGATAAAACCAGTGCAGTCAAATTTAGTACACACAATAGTGCTCAGGTTTCCTACAGTATTCGATTAAATGGAACTCATCTCAAAGAATCTATAAGCACAAAGTTTCTTGGATTAGAATTGGATAATCACTTGAACTGGAAAACGCATATAGAATGTATTACTCGTAAATTGAGCTCTGCCTGTTATGCATTAAGATCCTTATCTACTATTGGTGATATAAACTTACTTAAAATGTCATACTTTGCATATTTTCACTCTGTAATGAAATATGGATTAATATTCTGGGGTAACTCGTCTAAAGCTAAACACGTTTTTGTTTTACAAAAGAAAGCTATAAGAATAATGGCCGGTGTGCATAAAAGGACCTCATGTAAAAATATTTTCCGAAACTTAGAAATCTTGACTTTACCTTGTGAATACATTCTTTCCCTAATGATGCTGTATATTAAGAACCAAGATAAATTCAGTACTAATCAAGACATTCATCATTTTAATACAAGACATAAATCAGATCTTCATCTACCCTCTGTTAGTCTAAGCTGTTTTAAAAAAGGAGTTCGCTATTCATGTATAACAGTCTTCAATGCACTGCCTAATTATCTTAAAGATTTGAAGAACAACCTTCTACACAATTGATGAATTGTTTATGCTTGTGAATTGAATTATTCTACTTAAATGACATGTACAATTTTATATAGCTCAACTAAAATATGTTTTTATAGTGACTTAATCTGTTTACTATGTATTGTATTTTTTGTTTAGCATAACTGATGAATTGTATGTACTGTAAATTGAATAGTATACTGTATAGGTCTACTGATGAATTGTTTAAGCTTATAAATTGAAATAATCTACTTCATATGAATTGTATAGCTTAACGAAAATACTAATTTGATTGTATATGTTTGTATAGTTTGGCTGATGAATTGTATATGTTCTTAAAATGATTACTAGTCTGTGTAGCTCTACTGATGTATTGTATATAGACCTACTGTAAATTGAATGGTAATATGTATAGCTCAACTGATGAATTGTTTATGATTATAAATTGAATTAATCTACTTGATATTAATTGCACAAATTTGTATAGCTTAATGAAAGTATGCTACTTTGTATTGTATATATTTGTATAGATTTGGCCGATGAATTGTATATGCTTTAAATTGAATAGTAATCTATATAGCTCTACTGATAAATTGTTTGTGTTTGTAATTTGAAGTAGTTTGCATGATATGTATTATCAATTTCTGTATATCACAACTGGTTGAATTGTTTATGCCTTAAATTTAATTAAATTGTTTTGTATTATAATATAGCTCAACTTATGAATGATCGTTTGCGTTTGTAAATTTAATAATCTGATTGGCTATGTATTGTATACTTTTAGTAGAGCCATCGATGTTGGTCAGTCGACAGACTCGCTGGGCTGCTGATCCGGAGCTGCGTTCGGGCTTGGGTTGGATCCCCCTTTGGACTTTGGTTTCTTCGGAGGTTTTCCCCAGCCGTGGGACTGAAGCCGGATGGTCTATGGCGAGTTCTTGGCATCAACCCCTTTGATTTGATTACCTGGTTGGGTTTTTCCGAGGTTTCCCCACCGAAAAGGCAAATGCCGGGTAATATTTTGGCGAATCCTCGGACCTCATCTCATCTCACTACATCTCGCCAAAATGTAAAAAAATGTAAAAAAATTGTACAAAATTGTAAAAATTGTAGAAAATTACTAAATTGTAAAACTATAAAAATTTGTAAAAATTGTAATTGTAATATTGTAAAATGTTGACATGTTCCACATCTTAAAGCTTCATTGCTCATGTAAGATCTATGGAATAAAATAAATGAATGAATGAATTGTAACAAATCAAGCATCAGTAAGTTATTGATATACAGAGTGTAAGGGGTATAAGTGCCGTCCTTTTCACAGTCGTCGGGGACGGTCTACAGGATCAAAAAATGTCCTTACAACATAGGGTCAAAACTTGATGGTTTTGCAAGAAAAATATTTCTTCTCTTATTTTATTTGCGTTATACTATTTATATCATTAATAAAATTACGAAAACAGTTACATCAGTAGGTATACCTAGGAAAGAGTTAATATTAGTTTAAATATATATTTGTGTGTTCTATTGCGTTTTCGTGAAATTAAATAAAATTGAATGCTTAAATTTGTTAATATTCTGGCGTGAGAGACGTGGCAACGTGTTCAGCAGGCAATACTCTGCACAGACGTACGTACATGTCAGCTGAGTTCAAGCTCCCTATCCATAGGGAGCGGATGACAGTTCAATACCAGGTATTCGATAAACAACTTACAATGTCATTCACGGTTTAGGAATATCATATGTTATTTATTTATGGAGAAAGTCGTCGTAATTCGAGTGAGACAAGAAGATGTACCGTCAACGTTTACCGCAATGAAGGCTACCTAATCGGCGAAATTTGTAGCGGTTTCTCAACGATTATTAGAAACTAGAAGTCTCTTACCTCGTTTCGAAAATCACACAAACAGAAATTTCTTTAAAAATGGTACTGCTTTATGGAAGCGGGAGAGATTAAAATGTTGCATTTAAAAACGTTCGTGTGATTTTGTGCAGTAAACCATTATTGTTTATTTTTTAGACGTACAATAAAAAATTGACCAATATTGCCAATATTGTTAAGTAAAATGGAAATTTACCATAAAGTTCTATTAATGAGATTGAAAGTATTTGCTGTTTTATGTAAACAACGGTCCGCCCCTGCATTAGAACAGAGCATCTGTTTTGTACCGGTATTTCTGTATCCGCTTGAGCTATACTGTGTACTTGTAAACTCCCTCCTCCCCATCCTGCAAAGTTGCCAAACGCCTAATATTGTAAACTTTAATAATGTTTTTGTATAAACAAAAGCCGTCCTAAATAAGGGTTTGATAGATCGGCCTACTAATCAATTCATAAAGAATAATACGTAAACAAAACAATTTTGTGACACTTGGAAAGAAAAAAAAACATTAAGATAAGAAAACGTAGGAAATCATTTACAATAAAAATTTTGTTGGGTACAAATGATTACTAATTATAGCTAACGATGATTTTAACACGTGAGATCCTATGGCATCAATCGTTGCATCAGAAATTTTATATTGTTTAAGTTGATTTAAAGTTTCACGTGGATCGTGCTCCAAGATGCTGACAACAAGGCTCATAGATGACTTGTTTTTACGACACACCTCTTGTGGCTGTTGCTCATGCATCTCAAAACGGATAATTTAGTTAAATATTGCAATTAGGAAAAATTGTGAAAATATTTTTTCTTCTTCATGACATAAATAATCATCAGTTAAAATAATGGCACTTATACCCTTTACAGCCTATATATTAGAAAAATTGTGTAACTTTTTTCTTTAAACTCAAAAAATAAACCCTCAAAATTAACTAAATTACGTATATCGTATCTGATACTGGTGCTAAGGTATGATGTTTTGGCAAAAGAGTTCGAGGATTCCTTATGAAATCGCGGAATTGCTTGATATTCGCTTATATTTGGGGAAAACAAAGAAAGATCAGCCCAAGTGGAATTCGAAGCCTCACTGCTCGTAGCCCCTACACCACACTGGTAGTCACTCGTCTAGTGTCAAGTTTGGATGAACCTAAAATACGAACTTGGGAAAAACCCAGTTAGGGACATGAAACACTTTTGAAGAACAGGGCTATTGACTGTTGATGTCTCATGGTTTGCTGGCAGCCTTCTCGTCCCACTTCGCGACTGAGTCGTGCTCGGAACATTATGCGAGCGCACAACGGGTTCAGACACTCCTGCCAGGTGATCAGGTGCTCGACTTGTCTATGCACCAGATGCAAGCAACTGCGACTTTCTATTAAGACTTGGGATGCTATATCATCCCAAAGACGGAAGAAAGTTCTCATATCTCGGCGTACTCCCACGGAGCTGAGTATTCTTCATTTACATAACGGGTAACTTCTACGATTGCACTTCGTTTACAGCTTTATAAACATGGCAGCCATATTCGCTAATCGTAACATACCATTACATCATAAATTAGGAAGTTAACATTTGAGCTAAGAGCTGTGGACTTTTCACAACCATCGCCGTCATCTTCATCGTCAACTTAATATTAACACTCAAGAATTAGGTGTTTCAGACCTTACCTGGTTCCATGACGTTGTAAAATTTAAAATTGTTCCTGCAGTCTTTCCTTCGAGCTTCCAGTCTTTCTTCTAGTGACACGTCTGAGTAATAATAATAATAATAATAATAATAATAATAATAATAATAATAATATGTAAGGAAACTTGTTTCTATACAATAAACTTAACATTTGCCCTGTGTATTTTTCACAAAATGAGGGGTGCGAGGTCCGATATTAGGAGCACTAATTCTCCTAACACCGTTTTTGCAATTTTTCTTATGTACTTGAAAAATAAATGTAAAATAAAAGTAATTTTCAAATCTGACCTCACTGATATAAGTATAATAACCCCGTACTAAGAATCCGTATTTATTTCAAATTTTTGTAATTACTTGAAATACTACTTTTTCAAAATGGGTGCGATATTAGGCACAGTTCCCTTAATGATAGTGATAATGATAATGATAATAATAATGATAATGATAATAATAATAATAATAATAATAATAATAATAATAATAATGGCTTTTAAGGAAACCGGAGGTTCATTGTCGCCCTCAAATAAGCCCGCCATCCTGTGCAAGATTAATCCACTCTCTATCATCATATCTCACCTCCCTCAAATCCATTTCAGTATTATCCTCTCATCTACGTCTCGGCCTCCCCAAAGGTCTTTTTACCTCCGGCCTCCCAACTAACACTCTATATGCATTTCTGGATTCGCCCATACGTGCTACATGCCCTGCCCATCTCAAACATCTGGATTTAATGTTCCTAATTATGTCAGATGAATATAATGCGTGCAGTTCTGTGTTGTGTAACTTTCTCCATTCTCCTGTAACTTCATCCCTGTTAGCCCCAAATATTTTTCTAAGAACCTTATTCTCAAACATCCTTAATCTCTGTTCCTCTCTCAAAGTGAGAGTCCAAGTTTCACAACCCTACACAACAAAAGGTAATATGAAGGTTTTATCAATTTTAACTTCCAGATATTTTGACAGCAGACTAGATGACAAATGCTTCTCAACCGAATAATAACAGGCATTTCCCGTATCTTTGCTGTGGTCATGCCAGAGAATCAGCCCTATTCCGAGGCTTATTGTGTGGTTTCGTAACAAGCTGTTTTTTATGATGTTGGGTTTTCAGCCCTTCGCCTAACCCCTAAGCTGGAGGACCACCCTCATCGGCTGTCCGCGACTGCTTATTCAATATATTCGCAGCTACCCTCCATATCTGAAGACCGTCTCCTCTATCCAGAACCTGAGAACGCGGCATGCCGTGGTGGTAGGGACCCACAATACATGGATAATAATAATAGTAATAATAATAATAGTAATAATAATAATAATAATTTATTGTTAGAACAAAGATACATATTGTTTTTATATAAAAATCACTCTAGCACTCTAGAGTATATGTTTAATTTGGCTATTTTCAGCAATTTAGCTGTTAGATGTAATACTCATTCGATGTTATCAGATTTATAACGTATTGCAAAAAGTTGTTTTCAGCGTCTGAAGCGAAAGATTTTGCTATTTCCACCCATTCTAACAAAGTACCGTAATATTAGTTTGCTTAGAACCATAATTGATTATTTTGGAATAAAATACATTGTTCCCATTGTTTTCTATTCCTTATTTAGTCTGTTAATTTACAATTATGAAGATGTTCAGGTACAATGACGTAGCTGCGTGTCTAAAGGTGCGTACACACATAGCGAACGAACAACGAACGAATGATGAAGCAAAACTTCGTTGTTCGTTCGCTGTTTGAAGCGACGTACAAATCAACAGCAAATTGTCAGAAAACTTCACATTCGCTGATTGTCCGCTATAAAGGCAGACGAAAATATAATTATAGCAAGTGCAGTCCTGTTTCATAAACACAGTAATAATATTAAGTAATAGTATTACAGTCATGAAAACAATTTTATTAACCGACTAAATTCTGTTTCATAAACGTTTTGCACGAGTCATAAAATACGTACAGTAAACAGATGATTTGAGGTTAAGGCTGACAAACATAACCAAGTTGGTCTTTTTATCCTCTCAGGTCTGCACTCTAGAGCTATTTATATTATTCTCTCTGTTAACAGTTGTTGAATGAAATAAGTTTTGAAGTACTATCTTTAATAACAACAACAGAGTAAGTCGTAATATGTGTGAAGGTTTGGGAGACAATTTATTTCAGATAAGATTGTAAATCACTGTAATTCGAAGTTATTGTTTCTGTTATTTGAGTCAGTTGATTTACGAGTAAAAGAAACAATATGATAAATCTAAAATATTGTGAACAGATTTTATCATTCCTAATTGTTCACGTCTCTGCTGTTGTAACGTTTGCAATTACAAAAACAGTGTATCAGTGACAGAAGCGTGTGTGTGCGCGCGAGTGTATAAAACTTGCATCTCGTTATCTAAAGAAGTACCATATGAAAATGTTAAGCAGTGAAAACTTTTGGTGACAATATTGTACCAGCCTTAAGGACAGTGTTAACGACAGGGTTAGTGGACCCTGCAAAGCGTATTATGTAAGATATTTTCAAGTTCCGTTATAATTCGGAATACTGCGCAAGTACTTATATAAAAAGGCTTAAAAATTATTGGTGCAAGCGAAAATAAATACGCATAAAAATTACTCTTTTACCAAAAATAAATAAGTAATGCAATAACGGCATAAGTACTTACGCGGTGAAGTCGTTCCTAGAAAATATCGTGTTTGAGTTTGAAGGTGTGGATGTTGTAGAAGATTAATGTTATGACGAAATTAATAAAATACTGAAATTGTCTTAATGGGTTTTTACTGCTGATTATGTTGTAAGTAGTATGTTCAAGAAGTTACCTGACTATACAAAATGCAAATATGTTCTAATTAGAGATTGTGATGTGGAATTGTAGATACGGTACCTATAAATCTCGTAAGTTAATTTTAGTTTATGCCCTCTATAGGGATGGTTTAAAGTAGTCCATATATTTTGTAATAGATCTACTTGTTGATATATGTCTGCAAAAGATTTTGGCTCACCAAGATCTTCACAATGTTAATTAGTGAAGCGTATATAGATTCAGGTTGTCACAAGTATGCATTGAAAAAACATTTCAATAGGTACAGAAAATATTAATATTACTTATTTTGTGATGTAAATGTCCCATAAGTATATATTTCTGAACAATTATAATTTTAAAAATGACGAGAAAGGAGGGAAAAAACGTTAAGTTCAATCATTCAAATAAGGTAAAATAATGTAACATATACAGTAATTACATTCTAACAGTTCTATAATGTAATTGAATTTAATTTAGGTTTCAGCCTTTCCAATTGTTCCTCTTTTACAATTAGATAAGATAGTTTTCATTTTCAGCCTGGTCCATCTACATTGGCGCCTATGACAATTTGTAAGTATTTGTAAGTATGGAGAGGGACTTTGTTAGTCATTCATTTTGTCTCTGATGCTTTTAAAATGGAGAAAAGACGTGAAAATAACTTGAAGAAACAGAGTTTTTTGCGAAAAGTTCTCGAATTGAAAGGTCAACTATTTCATTATATTCGTAACTTTCTTGCATATGGTTGTAGGATATTCGTTGTCTAAAATTTCTTGGACGTCGGACAAACACTCCTCTTCATCACTATTTGAGTCAGAATTATCCATTTCAAATGTTTTCACGGTTTTATCTTCAAAATCTAACCCTACATTGGCATTTACTTTTACAAATTATTAAACTATTACTTAAAATACAGTCATGGAACTAACGTTAATATTATTAATAAATTTAATTATCTTTGCTGGTTTATAAAACACTTTAGTAATATTGTTATTTATTTTAGTAATAAAATATGAGCGTTTACAGTAATAAATAATATTAACTATTACTTTTATGAAACAGAACAGTAATAATATTGCAGTACTTAATGTTATTACCTTTTCAGTAATGGTATTAAATTATTACTTTTATGAAATAGGCCCCAGGGGAAAGTTTCAGTATACGGATACCTCACTGACAATAATTATCTTAAAATACTAAAAAGAGAGATTTGTCTGTGTTTGTCGTATGCGCATCATGCTTACGAAAAGACACTTTTCAGTGCCAATAATTTATTTTGTGTGCACAAGGTTGGAACTTTGTTTTTTCTGGGCGTGAATTTGTCCAAAAGGAACGACATATGTTTATACGCGAACCAAGTTGACTCGTACACTTCATCACTCCCCATTCCAGATCTTTTGTGGACTTCTGTCTTTCCCTCCGGAATGATGTCAGTAGGGATTCAATTTTCAATTTTCTTTTGACTTCTGCTTCCTACAATAAACAAAATCATGTATCCACTGAAAATAAATAAACAAAAATAATTTTCAAATTTTGCACGTGTTTGACTCGCCTATCTTGCAGCTGAACATCTTTCCAATAGCTTCCCAAACATCATGTTTTCTTACTTTATTGTGATAAGTAGGATACTTGGGATTCCATGAAGTTTCCTGCTCCCTATATGCATTAATAAGATTTATAACAGCGTCTTCCGTCCACTCCAGTTTCGACATCCTGTTAGTGAAATTGAACTAAGCGCTGCGTTCTGCTACGAACTACAAGCTAGTGGCAAATCCCGTCCACAACGAATACCAACTTCCTTTGATGTACCGACAAGCGACGGATCACTTCCGAAGGCAAACCAAACGATCGGTTTGCCTTTGCTGCGACGTACACACGTACCGATTTCAATCAACGAATGCAATCGTTTGTCGTTCGTTCGTTGTTCGTTCGCTAAGTGTGTACGCACCTTAAGACATCATTCCTTCGAATAGAGATACAAAATGAGCGCTAGTTCGAGTTCTCATGGAGTAAGAAGTGTGAAATTCCATCTAGTGCAGTAGTGTCAGACCCGATTGTATAACCATTTAATCTTAGATCAGAGGTTAAATTGATCCTTGTTTCAGCTGAACTTGGAATTTTGTGTTGTATAAAGTCTAATCTGAGATTAATTTGTCTCAAACTAAAGTCAACTTTGACTGAAGAAATTTCTCCGATTAAGTTAGATGATCCAAGTTCAGTTATTTCTTTTCTGTTTGAAATATACGAGTGACAGATTGTGCAAATAAAATATCCATTATTATTAATATTAATAGATATGTTAGGTACATTCATATATATTTCTTTCAATTTCTTGCCTTAATACACAAACATTCTTATATTTTATAAGGCTCTATCGTGTTCAGCAGTATCAAATAACATAACCTATAATTATATTATGTTTATAACAACCATTAATTATTAATGGATGTGATAGGTACATTCATAAATGTTCAATTAACTGTATTATTAAACGAAAATTGTCGTTTTATAAAGCTTTATTATGTTTAGCAGTATCAAACACCATAACATGATAACTTGGAGAACAGTCAACCTTCTTATTGTCCGCCATTATTTACATTGCACACAAAAAAAAAAACAGTGTCTCCAACAGAGTGTAATACGGAAAGTCGCCAAAAAGTCTCTAGATTTCTCATTATCAACAAAGAAATATTAAATTTTGTCACTATGGGGTGCTAAAAAGTCACTAAATCCATATTTAAGCAATATAAAAGTTAAAAGAAATTGTTCTTGAAAAAGAGTTAAAGTCGCTAAATTGGCAACACTGAACAAACCTGTATAACATGGTCCGCGCATCACGTATTTCACCTGTTTATGCGATGTTGCCAAATCCTTTTCACGTGAACTTAGATTGCATTTGAACCAAGGTAATTTGACGCAGAAAAGTTTTATACAATAGAAGAAGTGTCTGAACTCGGTTCACTTTTCGATCCTCGATCAAAGTTGATCTTTAGTCAGGGAGTTTTATACAATTGGGCCTCAGAGTTGTAAACTCCAAAACCGGTCGTGGAGCTAGAGTCGGATCGTGAACTTGCTTATGTCTGTGGAAACACCAGAGCACGCAACGAGTCTAGTGGAGCGCTCCGCTCCGTTTAGTCTCTGTCTGACAACGCTGGTCTAGTGTATGAGACCGATGCCGACAATAGCATCGCGATGAATTTTGGGAGCTGCAGTGATTAGAGAAATAAGATTTCTTAAGACACTTAATTTATAACGACTGGGGAATCATCGTAATAACCGCACTGATTGGATGAGCGTTCATTTCTGTTGACGCATGTGGATTTAAGAGACCAGCTGATCGGCCTGGACCTTCATTTGGCTGTAGCACCACGGGCTTAGGCCTTCAGAGTTGTGTTTATGTTTTCCTTTATGTAGAAGTACAAGCTTCATTTCGGATTTGGGCAGAGAGAGCGGGCAGATTCGTTGTCTCCTTTAGTTGCCATAATGGCGCATGGGGGCATGGAGGTTGAGTTGCACGCTTATATGACATCGATACTAGAATGAAGTGGTATGGTCGGCACCACACTTCGACCACTCTTTTACTCCAGGACGGATTCGGTATTCAATTTGATAGGAAGCTAAATTTATCCCGGGGTCTACGCGAACGATCTGTAGTAAGAATAATCCCATGACCACCCGGAATTGAATCCAAGCTCTTCCTGTTCGTAGCCTTTGCTCTACGAACTGAGCTACCGAGACACCGGCGTAGCTCAGTCGGCAGAGGGGCTTCCTCACCGAGTCTGAGTTGCTCTCGGGCGTGGGTTCGATTCCTGCGTAGACTGATTACCTGGTTGGGTTTTTTTCGAGGTTTTCTCCAACCATAAGGCGAATGTTAGATATACTCTATTTTTATTCATGGAGGACTTTGCCGACAGATCTTCTACTACCCACTACTAATTGGTTGTCATAAATAAATGTCTTCCTTACTGTGACGGAAATCTTGTCTTCTTCAGTCAGTAACCAATCGCTTGTTCAGAAGAATTGACAGATTCCCGTCAAATCCATGTGGAGGCAGAGTTGCTGCATCTTTTCCGAATTCCAAGAATCCCGTCAGTCTCATTTCGAGGGTCACCAGGATTGTGGCAACTGAGGGTACAGGATGGAATTGTCAGAGGTGTTTGTGTAGGAAGTCATAAATCTGTAAGTGGGTGTTCAAAGGAGCCACCGAACTGCACTCCTTGAAATAAAATAGAGTATAATATATGACGAATCCTTGACATCATCTCTCCAAATATCATCTCGCTACCACCAATCCCAACTACGTTAATTAATCAGTAGTTGATACAGCGTTGTTAAATAACCAACTAAAAAGAACTGAGCTACCCGGACGCCGAGATAGGAGAAAACTTCTTTAAACTTTCTGTTCAGTGGATTGTATTCTACACTGCCTGCTTAAGTTTGGTAGCTTATATCGTTGGCGCACTGCATGCATCAGAAGCCTCGGTAGAGATTCAATTGATTCTGGCACATCAATATGCACTGAAGTATTCTTGGGATCGAGAAAGAAAGATAAATATGTACTACAAAATGAAAAGGTTTGTCAAATTGTACACCTTCATTTAAATCGCTCTCTCTCCTTTTTTTGTTTACAACGCCATAATATTCTCATCGCTATAGAAAGAGCGAGACACACAAAGAGATTGTCGAAGTAATAAATGGATAGAGAGGAGAGAGAGTATTCCACTTTCCGAAATAAACCTTACATACAGTATGTGTTTATTCCAGACTTAACAATAGTAGAATTCCTTTCTATACGTGACAATATTTTCTTTCGCTTTTGTTATTTGCACTGAAGGTAGTTCAAATACTTTTCGTTGGCAGTGGGAAATACCAAATCATTGTTTGAAAGTGTTTCTGTCAATTAGGTCTCCTTTCACTGAATACACGGGCTGATGCATTTGCATTAGTTACATCCACACCCTGGCCCAGAAAATGCACCTCAATGCATTTCAATAGTTCTACAAGTTGAAATGCTCGTTTTACTTAGGCAATCTGTGACACACTCCAACTCAAGATCGCACGAAGGTAATCTCTGTGCCTATCAATAATTTACGTTATCCGTCCTGGAAAATGAACACAAAATATTTTTTGACGGAGGAATTCGTATGGCCACGCTCTGTCGCACGAATCTCTTGTAGAATATTTATATACAAGATCTTAAACACGACTCAGTTTAGGCCTATGTACTGTATAAATCTTAAACACGACTCAGTTTAGGCCTATGTACTATATAAATCTGAAGATGATTTGAGAATTTAAAGATGTTTCCATAAATCAAATTATTTTATTTATTATTAAAAAGTTTTACGGATCTCCAGCTGTTACAAAACAGTGATTTAAAGACAGTGACTCTGTAGACGCAGTGGTTCCCAAAGTATGGCCCACGACTCCTCGGGGGAGTGTGGAGATAGACGCCTCGCCCAAAAGTACAGTAGATCGAGCTTTCAGAAAGTTTGGGAACCTCTGCTGTAGAGCAACATGATATTTCCTGGAAATAAGTGACATAATATGTGATAATCTTTGGCCAATTAGAGCAACTACTTCGTTGGAGCCTAGAGAGAAATTGATTCTAATACTCCTAGTTTTAAATTTGAAAAAAAAAAAATAATAATAATGAAAAATAATAAATGTGACCAGATTGTCTCTTTATTCAAATTAGTTATTTTTAAGCGGAAGAATTAAAACAAAATAAGCCATCGCTGCAACATACTATGGTACAAACGAGTAGAAGTTACATTTATGTAAGGTGAGTTGTAGAAGTTATTACGTACTTTCATCTATTTCAGTGTTGTAATTTAAAAAAGTGAGATGGAAAGGATTTTTTTGTAGAATACAAGTAGTTGAATAACAATTATATACAAATTATAACTATTAGCATTTACAAGTGAAAATGGTAGCGAGTTGAAAGTATGTTGTTCGGTACCGTATTTCGTGACTGGTTATGAGAGATGATCACGATATTTTACTGCCATCTAGAAACACTTGAGGTGTTTAGCCTGACTGGGCTTTCTTCAGTCGATCTACTTGTCTTATTTCTGTCTGGCTCTAGTTGAATACTGACCCACTTATTAGAACTGACACTGGCTTCGTAGGAAGCTCTATAACAAAATCAAGCGCAGCATGCATGCCCATGCAAAATGCTAGAGTGAGGTCAGCCAGTGTTGATCTCAGACGGAAGTCAACATTGCCAAATCCTACAAGTAGAGCTTGTGGTGACCTGATTACGATTCGCGTTGTTACAGGAATAAGAGTAGGCCTACACCATATTTTCGTTCCTTTTAAATGTTTTCTTTAACTACAAACAAATACAGGGACATCATTTTATTTTTACTTCAATTTTTATTGCACCTGAACTTTTGAATGTACTTCACTCCCACCCCTCTACTAGTAAACTTCCAACTGTCCTCCACACAGAACCAAGGCCGCGTATGCAGTCAAAGTCGCCTTACGGTCATAGCAAACACTACTGAGGTAGTATACGTTCCAGAAATATGTTAGCGTTTTCCAGTGACGAAAGAGCTTTCAATATTGAATCATATTTTCGCACAGGTACTGTTGTCAGTTTGCCTACGTCGCATCCCGGTTTCCCCACCCGCTTCTGCTCGCCCCTTTGTAAAGGCTAGTGGCTGGGCTATCTTAGCTCTTGTCTGAAAACATTAATTTCTGTTAGAAATTGGATGTCTACGTAATATTACACAACTGTTTAAAATAACTTAAATAAAAGAGCCTCGTTAAGTAATTAACCGTCATGTGATTTCCCCACTTTGTACGATCCTGCGACATAACCATTTGGACGGACAGTAGGTAGCATGTCTGAGTAATTTTATCTTTTTGCATCGGGCAGAAATGAAGACTGAATTTACAGTACGTAAGGTAATCTTTTATAGAGTAGGTACAGAATTATTTCAACATGAGTTACTAGTACGAAGAACGAAACTGATAAAATTATAATTAGGTACAATAATCTATAGTGCGATATTATGCACAAAAGAACTGAAGCCTGTATCGAAATGAACGGCCACCATTTTCAAAAATGTGTTTAAATATCCATATCATGATTAGTTTCCAATTTAACTTCATTCTCTATATTGTACGCTAATGTGCTGTAGACAGTATAATTTATTTATTTTATTTATTTAACCTGGTAGAGATAAGGCCATCAGGCATTCTCTTCCCCTCTACCAGGATTACAACTACAATATTCAGAATACAATTACAATTATAATTACAATTAATATTGAATTTACAAATACAATAAACATCAAAGTACTAAAAGATTAACAGATTAATAAAAGCTAGACAGTTCATTGTATAATATACACTGCATAATGAATGCGTCCGAATGGATAGCTCAGTTCGTGAGTAAAAGCACTTATTGTTAATACAGTACTGTATTTTGATTAAACAAAAACCTAATGAAAATTATCAAACTCAAAATCGCGATATTTCCTAGTTTACGTAAATGGATGAACTACTTTTCATCCCTTCTATACCTAGTAAAGTGATTTGTTTTTATTTTACGCCAGTATCATTTAACTCCAGTCGTGGAAGGGGGTAGCAAACGGTGTTTCCGGTTCTCAACCGTTAATCCAAAGGTATAGCCAGGTTAATATAGGAAATATTAGTAAAAATAAAATGATGTCCCTGTATTTAAGACTCGTTATGCAGAGTTTTGGATTTTATAATTTTGTTTTTAGATATCACAGCAGTAGTAGTTCCTGTGGAACGACCAAATTCGACACGAGTTCTAACGCAGCGGTCGGTAAATGTAGTACATTTAGTACTTGTAGAATGCGACTTCTCAACCCCCATCCTCTAGTTCACCCATACCGGCTCGCTGATGGTTAGTTGACGTCTACCATACGAGGTGAAAGAGCTAGGTAGGTTTGCTGCGTTCACCGTAAAACGACTGAAGATATAAAATGCAGACCACTGTACTAAATGTACAGGGACATCATTTTATTTTTACTTCAATTTTTATTGTACCTGAGTTTTTGAATGTACTTCACTCCCACCCCTTCCACTAATGAAGTTCAACCGTCCTCCACGCAGATCCAAGACCGCATATAGAGTAATAGTAGCCTTACCGTCACAGTACGTTCGAAAAATATGTTCGCGTTTTCCAATGACGAAAGAGCTTTCAATATTGCATCATTTTCGCACAGGTACTGTCGTCCATTTGCCTACGTCGCATTCCGGTTTTCCCCACCAGCTTCTATTCGCCTCTCTGTAAAGGCTAGTGGCTGGGCTGTTTTAGTTCTTTTCTGAGAACATTAATTTCTGTTAGGAATTGGACATCTACGTACCCATACAACTGTTTAAAATAACTTAAATAAAAGGGCCTCGTTAAGTAATTAACTGTCACGTGATTTTCCTCCTTTCTACGATCCTGCGACATAATCACGTGGACGGGCAGTAGATAGCATGTCTGAGTAATTTTATCTTTTCGGATCGAGCAGAAGTGAAGATTGAATTTACAGTACGTAAGGTACTCTTTTACAGAGTAGGTACAGAATTATTTCAACATGAGTTACTAGTACGAAGGACGAAACTGGTAATTGGAATTACACACATTAGAACTGAAGCCTGTATCGAAATGAACGGCCACCATTTTGAAAAAATGTGTTTAAATATCTATATTATTATATTTTTCAATTTAACTTCATTCTCTATAATGTACGGTAATATGCTGTAGATAGTATACACTGCATAATGAATACGTCCGCATGGACAGCTCAGTTCGTGAGCAAAAACATTCATTGTTAATACTGTACCGTATTTTGATTAAACAAAAACCTAATGAAAATTATCAAACTCAAAAGCGTGATATTTCCTAGTTTACGTAAATGGATTAACTACTTTTCTTCCCCCTATAGTTAGCAGAGTAATTTGTTTGTATATTACGCCACCGAACTCTAGTCGTGGAAGGGGATAGCAACCGTTGATCCAGAGGTATAGCCAGGTTAATATCAGAAATGTTAGTAAAAATAAAATGATATCCCTGTACTACATTTGCCTACCTCTGTTTGAACGTATCAATTCTGTCCATTACTTGCCATAACTACTACTGCTGCGACCATGGCGTGGTCTAGAAGTTAGCGAGCGGGACTAGTGTTGTGTGGCTGCGTTTGGACATGAGTTGGAATCCCATTTCGGGATGCTTATGTGGTTGTAATATTATGACGCTCTCCACAATTTTAAGGATAATGGTGAATTTTCAGACTATTTTCGACAAAATATCGCGTACTATGGAGAATTCCATCGACGCTATAAACTGTGCGGTTTATACAGCAACATAAATAATAATCGATTTAAGAAACCACTGTTTCTGCTGATTATTGAAACTAACGTAAATAGATATTGTACGAAAACAATGTACTAATATTTATTTCAATAGGGTATATAAAAGTTATTTATAATTAATGATGAAACCGCTCCTTCCATGGACACAGTGTTGCCTACGCTTCAACCATACAGTGTGGGTGTGTCTCAACTCTGCACAGCGGTCAGATGTAAACAAGAGCAGGTTTCAGACATACAGACACAGTATACTTCGGTGGAACATAAACGTTGCGCACTACCTGTTCGGAACATTTGGAGTGAAACATAACCAATGTAAAGTTGTTACTCTTGATAGTCCTCTATGGAGTGGACAATTCAACTAAAGCCTACATATATTAGAATGACTTAATATAAGATTACAGGTTAGAAATCGACTCGCTCACTTACTACCGCACTGCATACGTAGCACCACATTTCAGCACTGTTGCTGTAACCAGATGAAACAGAAAACAATTCTAACCCCTTCCCTCTGACGTCATCTACAATACTCCAGTCAAATATACGCTGGTATCGTGTTTACGAAGAAATTGTTTCATCTCTACTTATAATACGAAAGTTAAAACTACATTTCGTCTTGTCAGTAGAGATGCTTGCGAAACGAGACCGCAAGTAGCGTGGAGCTATCCTACGAAAAAAATAAAATCCTTTTTAAAATATGTGTCGTACACTATTTTTTAGACAGCTGTTCGTCCGTGTTGGTATGGACACAATTGACTCCTCTACTGCTGTATTCCCCATCATTGTAATAATAAAACTTTATCACAGTAACACCAAGCGATTCGATTGCCGAAGGAGAGATTCCCGGTTCAAACTAGGGTACTCCTATTTTTATAATTACATTTAGTTCTTAATTGAAGAGTGTGATCCCAAAACGCGTTAAGTCCGTTTTTATGAAAGGACTGGGCTAGTTTTTTTATCCATCGATCTAAGGACTGTGCGAGTTTTCAAGCGACATGCACAATAACACAATCTTTGAGACAAGGATTGGAGTTGTTTTTGGAAGAAAAGAAGATTATAGAAATATATCTATGTATATAAATAATAAAAATGGCCAAATGGACTGAGCGCGTTTTGGGATCACATTTTTCAATTGTTTTATATACTGTAGTTATTAATAAAATAGTTGTTCTTGGAATTTATTTAATGTACGTTCCTTAATTAACATAAAACAGTAATTAAAAAAACAGACCTTCCACTATATTAACCACTTTATTGATCCTTACGATTGCTGCTGTGTGAAATCTGGCGGGAAACAACTGACAATCGGCGCAAACACTTCAAAATTAGTATTAAAATTACCTTTCGTACGCTCCCATTGTTAATTTTAGCATGCCTCTGCATGAGATCTACTTCGATGGCTGTATAAGAATAATATGTTAACTTTTGTTATATCATGAACAATTCATACGTTATTATCTTATTCAGAAATATAGTGAGGATCACGTATGAGGAGTTCCTAAAGGCTGATTTGGCCATCTTTTCAGTATTGCCAACTAATACCAGATATCACCAAAGAAGGTAAAATCCCAATGCTACGTACTGAAAAAAAAATATAGCATTAACAATAACAATATCTTGCTTATTTACTTATTTTCTCACCTTTATGTTCAGAGACATTTTCTAAATGGTTCAATAATTTATGAAATAGTATTTTTTTCCTGGACTTCTCGCATTTTATGTTGGTAATTATGATTAATATGATCTAATATTAAAATCTGTTTTGTCTGGTAACAAGAAATTCATTGCTTCGACTGAACACTTTACGACTCATTAGACCTAACCTAAATTGCATTTAGTCTGATCACGTGAAATAATTAGTATCAACACCGAAAACAGAATACTACTTTGAAATGTATAGCCTACTTAAAATACATACTCCTACTCCTAATAATGTTGCTATTCTCATTATTCTCATTATAATTGCCGTCTCTGTGCGCATAATTTATTTTTTGATGTCTTCTTTCTTCAGTACTGTGAAGTGTAAATACTTTGAATAGCAAGCGCTTTCTTTCTTGAAGAAACCGCTACCATGCTATTTATTCTCTTGACATTTTAATAAAAATATAAACACGAAAGAAATTAATTAAAATGTGAAATATACTTCTGTCCATTAGCATGTGTGTGTTTCATACTAAGTAGATCTATAAGCTACGAGTGAATTTGATTTAATTACACATTTCTGAATATAGAGTTGAATTGGAATTACAACGCAACAGCACTGATTTAGCTATATATTGATATTAATAGGCTTAATAATACCGGTATTACTAAATTATTTATTCACAAGCTCAGCTACTTTCACTTTCATCAATTTTCTCTCCTTAAACCGAAATTATTGCTGCCAACATAACAGTTAGAAAATAACTGTAAGTTGTAGTATATGTCAGTACCCGAAATTCGAAACAACACGTTGGTGAAAGAAAATTCAATCTGACAACTATAAAATCACTATAATCCACTAGCATATGAAGTAGTAGGGGGAAATGGTTAGGTTTCACCCGTAAGATATTAAGGAAGCTGATCCGGACTATGAAAGACAGAAAGGCTTGTAGAAATGTTACTAACCAAGGTATTCAATTTGGCAAGAGGATGAGTTTGCGATGCAAACGCAAACTAAAGCTAGAAAGAAGTGAGTGAACATGTTTTACAGCCATATGTTTAGTAATCACCCGAGATTAACTGTTGACTGCCCTCACTTGAGCTACGTTTATTACATATCTTCAGGGCGGCCAGACTATTACGAAGAATGAATTTGAAGAGGAGGAATGCACTGCTATGTGAATAACAAGGTTCAAAGCAACTGTAACATAAGGAGCGCAGTTAGCAGAGGCAATTACACTCGAATAAAAGGAACAAGACGCAGATATTAATTCGATCAAGTCTGATTACGAGTGTTTGTTGAAAGCGAAAAGCTGTAGCGTAGAAGTTCATTGCGGAAATAATTAATTCCCATTCCATAATGATAATGCGGTAAATATATTGAACACATCTCGATAAGTGGAATTTATTGCCTCGCCATGTAATTATGAACAGATGATTGAAAGAAGATCTCCATGCATTTGATTTATTTTATGCAGCCAATAAAAACTTCTGATGTATTACTACTACTTCTGGCGCTGTACTTCTTGAAGAGCAGTAGCCACAATCTATATTTTAATTTTATTACTACATTAAGACTGAAGTATTGTGATGGCGCAAAAGTTTCAGAGCTTGAAATTCTCAGTATCCATGCTACGAAAAATAAAGATTTTTCATTCCTTCCGTCTAAATACTATTGACGTGACTACGTGTTTATTTGAGTCATTTTATGTAACCTATAGTAATAAGCAAAGACGTCAGTGATAGAGTAACAGCGCACTCGTAATACGATAAGTACAGTAAGTATCAGTGACGAAGCTTTTAAGAGAATTTTGAGGCTTAGTCCACCCAAAATTTGAGTTATTAATTCTGTGTTGGAAAGAGTGGGTGAAGAAAGAATGATGCTGAAACTGATGAAAGAGGAAAAGAAATTGGCTGGGTCACCGCTGAGAAAACTGCCTATTGAAGGATGCGCTAGAAGGAATGGTGAACGGGAGAAGAGTTCGGGGTAGAAGAAGATATTAAATGATAGACGACATTAAGATATATGGATCATATGAGGAAACAAAGAGGAAGGCAGAAAATAGGAAAGATTGGAGAAGAAAGCTGGGTTTGCTGTGAAAGACCTTCCCTTGGGCAGAACACTAAATGAATGAATATCTAGTAACAGTATAAGTTCGTAATAACGATGTATCGTAACACTTGGTGTCACTCCGATTCTTCCATATATTAAATTCACTTATGGCAGTCATTCCACTGCGAGAGGCTTGTGGCAGAAGCCTCGTAGCAGGATGAGGGGTTAGCCTCAACCGCGATATAATACGCCGAGCTATATTGGTTTTCTGTCAATACGTTCTATTGTTGAGTGTTAGTTTAATCAAAAGTACATATGTGTGTGTGTGTGTGTTACATACTAACTTTGTGTAAAATGGTTCATACTGAGAGAACATTGAGATCATTATTTGCAGAGTTAAAAGTGTCAGGTTAGTCGCATGAAAGAAAATGAGGTTATAGAAGTAGGAGATCGAAACCATATTTACATATTAAAATAGCGGATGAAAGACAAAATAAAAATTTCAATTTTCATAGTATAAGAAATATCCTTCGCTAACAAGTTGCTCCTAGACAAATACGTTATATTGTTATTACTTGTATTCTGTTTGGGGGTGAAAATGAGTGGTCATCTTCTTGTGGGTTCTGTGTCACAAAACATTTTGATAAAAAGCCGAGAAATATCTGCTGTATAAAAAGTATAAGGTAAGTCGATTTTTCCAGTCTACCCAGTATTTACACCTCGCCATTGGAATTTTAAGACAAGTTCATATCTTACGAAGTTAATATCGTCAAAAACAAATGAAATCATAGTAGTCCATCTCATGTCGGGAGAAAGCTCAGTTGCTCAATAACTGAAGTATAAATTAACGAAACATAGTCCATGTATTAATATTATATGATGTACTCATTGTCTTCTTTATGCTTATGGTTTTAAATTACAGAATATATAACGCGAACCGTAAGTAATGTTATTAATTTCACGGAGTTAATCTTTGAGATATTTCAAACAAAAAAATTAATACAATTTTGCTCCTTTTTGCTTTATTTTCGAGATGAAAATTGTTTTATATGAAACATTTCATAGCATGTTTCGGAAAAGCCATTTACTGAATTTCAAATATGCTCAGTCAATTTAAGAGACCAGTGTAGGCCTATTATGATAATAAATGATTGAAAGAATTTTAGTTTCTGCTATTACAATGGTATAGGTGAAACAGCGCTAATAACTGGATGCAGATTCCATCTTTCACAAGCTTGGTGGCAAGTTACAAAGTATTGATCCGTGGAAGAAGATAAGTGGCTATCTAATGTTTTTGGCCTTCCATATCTCGCCCTTGAAGAAGTGAATGACTGTTTTGTATTTGATCTATGCAAAGAGAAACCGGACAATTCGAAGATAAATGAATTATGTGATTACCTTGTCGATAGCTTTGTGTCAGAAGAAGCGCGTTTCCCCCTCTAATTTGGACAGAACAGCCTACAGCTACCAAGAAAACAACCAATGCCTACTAGTCCTATCATAGAAAGTTCAATGCTCTCTTCTATTCTCTACATCCTGACATATTAAAGTGGCCAATGTAATGAATTCCCTCCAAACAGAAACTTACATGAAAATCATTGATGCACAAGAGCCGCCTAAAAAGGGCTTTTCTTGATAAAAAGTGTAGGTTAGACAAACTTATAAATAAATATGAGTCTGAAACAATAACTCGCAGTGACTATATAACAAATGTACCATATTTGTATATGCCATGACTAGGTCCGTATTCCAGCTGCCTATAAACTGGAATCAAGTTGCCTCATTCGAAGTATATGTAACGTCACAGCGCAGGTACAGGTAGGTACGTTCGTATACAAAATAGTTACACATCCTCTGCCCTCTTCCTCTAGAAAGTCAAAATCGGGACGCAGTCATAGTGAGTAGTCTTATCGATCACTGCTCTTTCTAGTCGTATTATTCAAATAACTACATCTTTGTGACTGATTGAAGGTTCATTGCAGAGGTAAAATGCCTTAGGTAAGACGCTCAATCGTGTAATACTACAGTGCATAATTGAGGATATTTGAACTAATATTTTCACTGTCAATATAGACAACATTACATATAAATTGTGTAACATAAACGTAAAAGTGACAAAAAGAGTGCACTGAAAGACATTGCAATACCAAAACGAATAGAAAGTATGTTGAACGTATTCCAAAAAGGAACCAGTACCGTCAAAAACTGAAAATTATGAAGATATTAACTTGACGTTTAGCATGGAGTTGTGTAGCCTAACATGATGTTCAATGAAAATATTTCAATTAATAAATTAAATAATCTACATTTTAAGGAATTTCTAGAAAGGTAAGAATAAAATTAGTGGGTTTTCAGTGAAGAACAACATGCAATATCCTAATGAAACACGGAGAAATATCAGACAATATCTTGTACTACATCATGCACCAATAACGTCATGTGCTATTGAAAGAATTTCTTGCAATATAAAATCATTTCAAGTGACATCCGCATATGTTCACGTTCCGTAACTTACGAATGCACGTTATTATTCATTGCAAAGATCACGACGAAAATGAACATCACGACTCAAGCATGTGTTTACTAGTATAGCTTCAGAATGTCCGGAGTTGACTGTACTCCACAAACACGCAGCGAGACGTGTTTGTTTATATCCTTATCCGTTGCATTACCTGTATTCGGCGTACTATCTACCCAATGTGTCTTTAACTTCACTCTTTAGGTAGCTGGAATACTAAGCCTAGCCATGACTGTTAAACACAAATTATAGACAAAACTAAAAAAAAAAAAAAAGTGGCTAAAGTTTTAATTAAATTTTTAATTAGAAAGAGCAGATTTTTAACTCACCAGATGTAAACTTTCCAGTTCGCAATCTGGACTACGATAAATGTATTTATATTTAAGTATTTATTATTGTATTATAATATTATATAATTAATCTTATATATTGAACTTGAAACTTTTATTATATTGAACTAGATTTATCTGAAAACAAAATGAATTGTAAAATAATATTTTATGTTGATCGTAAAGAGGACGGAAAATATTCAATTCGTTAAATTCTTAACAATACAAGAAGTTAGGCCTACATGCAAAATCAATACGTTGTCCACAATTCAAAAAGAGACGGAAAATATGCACCACCAACCTATGAAAATGAAGTCATTGACTCCTTTCACGGGTAGTTGACTTTACGCCAATTGTGGCGCAAAATCAGTTCACCGCATTTTCTGATTACCGATAAGGAAGACTGCGTTTATGTGTAGTTTCCATTCTTTTCCATACCATCTGCAGATGGTAAGAGAGTGAAGGGAAGAACAGTATCCTTATCACTTCTTTTCCCAGCCAAGTTTTGAATCCTGTTATCGGTAATCAGTGATTACCAGGAAAGGATTTATATGTAAATACATATTTACTTATAAAGCTAATATAATTTATATTTTGCATTATCTTTATGTTTCACAATGTGTAGGGTTGAAAAATCCTACTTTTATTTTCCATATTTTTCCATATTTTAGAGTTTAGTACATATTTTCGTTAATTTCCATATATTTTCCATATTTCATATAAAACAGTCCATATTATATTAGGTTTAACAATAAAACAAAACAAAATTCCATTAACTTTTAAAAATACATTTCAACAATAGAGATTTAAACACATGTTCAGTAATCCCTTTAACATCAGAGTTATTTGAAAATTAGCAGTCCTATCAACAATGGGAAAGTAAGTTACAAAACTGTATTAATTTAATTTAAAATTTTTAACAGACTTCAGTTGTGCAGCTCAACAGTTAAATGCCAGTCAGAGTACACATAGGTTCAGTTTTGTAAATCATACTATAAAGACGGTAAATATGCCAAAAGTACGTCATTCAGTCAATTTAAAATCAAAACTAACAAGTTACATTTCAGAATTTAAAGAAGATGGTTTATCAACTGACAATAAAATATTATTTTGTAATTTGTGTCAGTGTGCAGTATCATCTACACAAAAGTTCCTGGTGCAACAACACATTACAACTAGTAAACATCAGGCCAACAAACAACTAAATTCCAAGCAGAGACAATTGTTTTTAACACAACCAACAACATCGAATGTAAGATCTGAGTTTAACATCGACCTGTGCCGTTCTCTCATCTCTGCTGATATTCCTCTCTACAAACTAAAGAATAAGGTCTTCAGGGAATTCCTTGAAAAATATACTCAACATACAATCCCGGATGAGTCAACACTTAGGAAGACGTATGCTCCATCCATCTACGATGAGACAATACAGAAGATAAGAGATGAAATTAAAGATAGTTCAATTTGGGTTTCCATTGATGAGACTCCCGACAAAGAAGGTAGACTTGTTGGTAATGTAGTTATCGGTTTGTTAAGTGAACAATATTCTGAACGAATTCTTTTACATTGTGATGTTCTAGAAAAGTGCAATAACAAAACTATAGTTAAACTGTTCAACGAAGCTATGGGTATCCTGTGGCCAAAGGGTATTATGTACGATAATGTGTTATTCTTTATTAGCGATGCTGCCCTTATATGGTCAAAGCTGGACAAGCATTATCTGTTGTATATCCTAAATTGACTCATTTTACTTGTGTGGCGCATGCATTTCATCGTGTGGCAGAAGTGGTCAGAGACAATTTCCTAAAGTAGATTTGTTGATTTCATCAGTGAAAAAGTATTTCTCAAAGCTCCCAGTAGAGTTAACGTGTTGAAAGAAATGTACCCTGAAATTCCATTGCCACCAAAGCCAATTTTAACTAGATGGGGTACATGGCTAGAAGCAGTTGAATATTATGCCGAACATATAGACTCTATTAACAATGTTCTCCTTGCATTGGACTCTGAAGATGCAGTCTCAATTGATACTGCGAAAACAGTTACCTGTGACATAAGTGTGAAGAATGACTTAGCTCACATTCAGCATACATTTTCATGCATCATAAAAACGCTCAAAAGTCTCCAAAATAGGCACCTTTCACTATCTGAAAGTTTTGAAATTATAAATAGTACTGTGGAACAACTGAATCGTGGTAGAGGTAAAGTTGCAGATGCAGTAAGAGCTAAGGTGGACACTGTACTTTCAAAAACCCTGGATATGAAGAACTACAAAAGGTTGTTGCTGTGATGAGTGGTGAATCAACAGTGAAGATTAACTTGGACTTATCCCCAGCAGACATTGTGAAATTGAATTATGTACCAGTTACTTCTTGTGACGTCGAACGCTCTTTTTAGTCAGTATAAATCTATCCTCAGAGACAATAGAAGAAGATTCACTTTTCAGCACTTGAAAAGAAATGTTTGTAACCTATTGTTATGGTAACAGACAATAAAAATTGTGTTTTGTTGAAACTACATTGGAAGATAAGGTACGTCCATTATATTTTTGTTTAGTTTGATTAAAATGTACCAATATTTAACGTACATAGTCATTTTTTTAATTTTAAGTCCATATTTAATTCCATATTTTGGTAAAATCCATATTTAATTCCATATTTTGGTAAAAATAACTACACATATATTTACATATTTCATATATTTTTAGTCCATATAAATCCGTTCCTGGTGATTACTAATCACACAGCAAAATAGATACACAGATATTTGTAAATACAGTGTATTACGGTTTGGGGGCCTTTTGTCCACAATTTGTTTTGTTCATTACCTTTCGTCCACTCACTTTCTCCACATTCTCTTGTCCACAACCGATTGGTCCATATAATTTACGTTCATCCATACATTTTGTCCACACCTTTATGTCCATAACCTTTCGTTCATCTTAGACTACATATTTGTGTTTCCTCCCTGCAATTACAACACCGGAAACATGGTTATGGAATCTGTACGAAGCAGTCTTGAGTGGTGAACAGAGGATTAACAATGCCGTCGGAGATTGGCATAGTAAATTAAAAAAACTCATGGTTGTTCAACATCTCAGCAATTGGAAGTTTTTGGAAGTTTTGTTGGATGAACAGGAATCAAATGAGCAGATGATTACTCAATTGTTGGGAGGACATACTCGAGTCCGTGCACCATTAAATCAGACATAATTATGTCAATAATCATGAAAGCATCAGGGAAATGGTTACACGGTATGAAGACTACAAGAGCGACGGCCGGTTGGAAACATATCTGAGAGGAATATCATATAGTTTAAAATTAACCCTGTTGAAGTTCTTCAGGAAGAAAAAAATGATGATTAATCATGTTTATAATACAAACAGTATGTACATTCAACACATTTAAATTTAAATAAATTACTTTTCACCAAATGAATTATATTTCATGTCATCTATTTTTTGTCATAGTGGACGAAATAGTCAATGGACGAAAACATTATGGAAGAAGCATGAAAATGGACTAAATGGTCAGTGGACAAAACTTAATGGACAAATCATGAAATGGACAAATGTGTCTGTGGACAAAAAAAAAAACAGTGGACGAAACGTAGTGGACCAAAGGCGCTATAACTTTTATCGTTTGTTATTATATCCGATTTTATTATTATTATTATTATTATTATTATTATTATTATTATTATTATTATTATTATTATTACTATTAATTTGGTTCAGCTTACCTACATAATATGCTAAAAACATTAGTATAGACTTAAAGGTTGTTCTTGATCTGAGATAACGCTGTAATATAGACCCTATCTGCACTATGGCTTATCAAAATAACTCCACTTAGTTAATTGTAATTGTATATACATGAACTACGTTTGATGTACTCTCCTTAATTACTTAACAAAGCAAGTGGGAAACATTTTAGAGGTACCTGTGACCGCATAATTGACCCAAATATGTAAATGCACATTTAACATATTGCTGCATATGTATTTGTACATGTATAAAGCAATATTTCATAACTGCTCTTGTATTCGAATAAACTTCTGAACAGGATTTTTAAATTCTTACATATATTGCAAACCTGCTGTAATAAAATGAACTACTGCTTGTTTCTAATTAGTTTGATATATTTGTGTCTCAAAGAAATCTCAAATGTTTTCATATTTTTCGCCTTCAGTTTTATTTACTTGGTTAGCTGTATCAACTACGAGGTTATTTAACGTCGATGGGATTGGTAATAGCGAGATGGTATTTGGCGAGATGAGGCCAAGAATTCGCCATAGATTACCTGACATTTGCCTTATGGTTGGGGAAAACCCCGAAAAAGACCAACCAGGTAATCAGTCCAAGCGGGAATCGAACTCGCGCCCGACCGCAACTCCGGATCGGCAAGTTAGTTTAAATATACAATAAAATTGTGCTATTGCAACGGAATTAGAGTTTTGATAGTGCATTACGCAATAATTTGTAACTAAATATTAAAAGTAGGTCTATTAAAATAGACATGTGTTCTGAAATGCATAGTTTTTCTTACAAACAGTGTAAGTCATATGAGATAAATAAAAGCTTCAGCTGGAGTGAGAAAAATTTGTGACGATTCTGTACATGTGAAGGAAGAGGACGCAATTGTAAGAAATATTGCTAACTTTAGTTTCCTGGTCAAATTGAAATATCTGCAAGGATTACAATGTTCTCCTGTGGGGAGGAGGAGATTCAAGAAGAACAGTATGGTTTGGAACGAGTTTGATAATGAAGGTGTGAGAATGATATACGTAGTCCTAAGCCACACAGACAACATTTTACAGGAGAGCGTATTAAAGTTTAGAGTCCAATGCTATCAGGAGTGGTATCATAATTTCTTCGGCGTATACTTGCGTCATTTGTTGAGTAATTTTTACAATATTTACTAGTAGGTTTCACATACCTCTGAGAAGTGAACGCGCACAAAAACCATTTTGTTAAAAGTGTGGCTTTGGACTGTCTCATTCTAATATCTTCAATTTTTTACGTAGGTATTTGTATATTAACATTTCTTCTTTTTATTTCTTCCCAGTCATACGTTTTCAGATTCTAGAGTATTTCCACCCCAAACTCCATATATGCAATAGCATACGTTACTATAATTTCAAACTTAAGTAAAATAGATATGAAAACCATCAAACAATATTCTTCAGAATACTTTTTTTCCATTGAATTATTCGTTCTCAATTTCAAAATGAATTATGATAAATACAGCTTCCATAGTACGAAGAAAAGGAGAAAATTGAAAAGGAAAAGAGGAAGGAGGAGGATAATGAGGGAGGAAAAAAAAGAACAAAGTAGAGGAGAAAGGAGCAAAAAGGAGAAAGAAAGCGAGAGACGAGGAAGGAAAGCGGAAAGCGAGGAAGGAAATCGGGAACTGAGAAAAGCGAGAAACTGAGGAAGAAAAGGGGAACTGAGAAAGGAGAGCGAGAACTGAGGAAGGAGCGCGAGAACAGAGGAAGGAGAGCGAGAACTGAGGAAGAAGAGCGGGAACCGAGGAAGAAAAATGGGAAGAGAGGAAGAAAATCAGGAAGGGAGGAAAGCAGGAAACGAGAAAGGGAAGGAGAGAAAAGAGAAGAAGGGAACGAGGAAGGGAGAGGAAAGGAGGAATTAAGAACGAACAAAAGAGAAATAAATAACAAAAACGGAGAAGGGAACACGCATGAAAACAGAAGAGTGAAGAAAGTACGGAAAATAAGGGAAATAGGAAAGAGTCAGTGGCGTAGCTCAGGCGGTAGGGGCATATGTCTATTGATCCGTTGCTGTAAAAAATTGGTTTATTTAACGACGCTCGCAACTGCAGAGGTTATATCAGCGTTGCCGGTGTGCCGGAATTTTGTCCCGCAAGAGCTCTTGTACATGCCAGTAAATCTACTGATATGAGCCTGTCGCATTTAAACATACTTAAATACCACCGACCTAGGCCGGGATCGATTTTTTAACGACTTTGTATCAACTACGAGGTTATTTATCGTCGATGAGATTGGTGATCGCGAGATAGTATTTGGCGAGATGAGGCCGAGGATTCGCCATAGATTACCTGGCATTTACCTTACGATCGGAAAAAACCCAACGAGGTAATCAGTCAAGCGGGGATCGAACCCGCGCCCGAGCGCAACTTCAGACCGACAGGCAAGGCTCTTAACCGACTGAGCCACGCCGGTGGCTACCGGGATCGAACCCGCAACCTCTAGCACAGAAGGCCAGCGCTATACCGACTACGCTACCTAAGCCGACTCGCTGCTGTAGCTGGGGCGGGGAATCGATTCCCACTTGGGCTGACTCGTTAGTTGGGTGATAGTTTCCCGAATGCCAAGTAATCCCATGGCGAATCCTCGATCTCATCTTCCCAAATAGAATCTCCAAAAATTCATGGTGCTACAGCCCATGAAGGGCCAAGACCGACCAGCCGGCTGTTGGCCTCACGTCCACATGCCGAAGCAGAGGTGGACGATCATCCAACCAGAATGGAGTATCGTGTGTATCGTGTGTTTAGCACGATAATCCCCCAGCCGTTATAGTTGGTTTGCGAAACTGAATTTTCGCTACCTATCATAGCTCCCCAAGTGCATCACGATGCTGGCAAATAGAATCTCGCTTTCACAAATTCCTTCTTCTACGATAAAAAAAAACTAGTAGTTCATATACATCATTAGATAACCGACTAACAATGTAAATAGGCCCAAATAATAATAACAAAAAATCACAAAGAAGAAAGACAGAAAGAAATAAAGTGCTTACCGATTTATGGCACTTCCTAGTGCTGAACTATTTCAGTCAAGAAGGAAGTTAAACAGCCTTATATCAAGTGGTTTAAACTGGTCTCCCAACTACTGCACAAACCCGGCAAAACCGGACGCAATTACTGGCGTGAGTGACAGGACGTTTTTGCACGGGATGAAGTACTTGGCAGAAATGTAACGACAGACGTCTCAATGACGGCATTAACCTTTGAGTTCCTGGTGAAAGGAACTGCTGGAGGTCCGCTGTCTTGGTAGACGAGAATGTGGAAAAATATTTGTCTCTACTTCCATTATATATTGTATGTTTAGAGCTTGCCGAGAAATGAAAAATGTGATTTTGGAGCCCCACATGTACTTAAGAAAGCCGTCTTTTTAAAACTTGTACTATTTCACTTCATTCCTGTAGAATGGACGTTCGTTTTCGAGATACACTTGAGAATCTTGGTTTATTAGGTAAAAATGTCCTTTTAACAGCAACATGAGCTGCTGCCAAGAAGTCGAAAGAAGAATAGCAATGACAAAGGAAACTTTTAATAGAAAAGGGAGCATCTTCTGCGAACCTCTAGAGAAAACTGAGGAAGAGACTAGTGAAGTGCTTTGTGGAACGTAGCATTATATGGGGCAGAAACATGAACATTACGACGAAGTGAAGAGAAGCTACTAACATGAGTGAATCAATAAAAGAATATTACTTTTATTGCTATGTAGCAATTCTCGAACAATTAAACTGAAAAAGACACAAAGAAGTAAAAAAGAGAAAGAAATTAGGAGATGTGAACCTAAGATCTCATGCATTTTAGTCTGTAATGTTAGGCTCTCGCCTGGTCCACACTTGGAGTAAAATCTGGAACTGATTTGTGGTCAGGAAATCTAACAGTGAGATTTTGAAACGCCTTTTAATTATTGACCGCCTGTACGTACAACCTGAATCTTCTGAAATCTACATTTCAAGCGCTAGAACTGGTTCATTAAAATATCGCGATCTCCTCGTGCTACCGAAGACTGATTTTGAAGAGAACTTTCTCCGTTACATTGTCATAACTGTATAATTTCTATGAGATATAGGCTTTCTGCGACGAAAATCTGGGTTCAAATCTTAGCGAATGCTGGTGATGTAGGAGGACACTTCTCCTCTGTGCCATCATCACTATGCAATTCCTTTTGCAGGAGGAGATGCAAAGCTTTTGCGCTTTTCGGGTCGGCAGCGGATATGTAACAGCAGCGGATATGTTACATCCGCTCCAACCCGAAAAGCGCAAAAAGAAGAAAAAAGAGAGAAAACGATTGCTCTGTAAAAGATGTCACATAAAACAGGCCTGGGCGTAAATAACTCGATTGTGTCACTGCATACCACTCCTTAACTCCCCACTCCACCTACACTGACTGAGACAGTAATGTTTTGGTGCGGTACGAGCAGACAGGAAAGTCAGTGACGGACTGTATCAAGCGGACATCGTAGCTTTTACGAACTTTCGGCTCTCGCTGGTCGCCTAAAATACACCGCTGATGTACAGAACCTTACTGTGTGTTTATAAGGCGGTGTAAGCGAAAGTGACAAGGGCTGGGGTTTATGCGTTCCTTTTACTTCCTCTCTTATGCCCAGGACTGACATAGAAACTTGGTAGTGTACCGAGGTATCATGGAGAAATCGAGTGTTGAAGGGGACATTTTTATGATATGTTTTCAAAGCCATCATTTAAATGTGAAAATGTAACGTAACGTCCAATTCACATTTTGTTTTCCTTGAGAACTATGCAATGAAATACATATATATATATATATATATATATATATATATATTTATATATACATTTTTAAGACTGTTAAGAAATTAAGGTGAAAAATTTCTAGCCTAAAACAATATCCAAAATGCAAAGTAATACTCAATGTTTCAAAGTTATGGTAACACTTTCATATGATTATTATTATTAATATCTTGTTTGAGAAACTCGAAGTTTTTATTTCCACGTAAGATTCTTTTGTTACGCGGAATGCATAATCACGTTAGCCAACTTCTTGCCACATTCTCTCCAACATGCCTCTTTTATGGATACAATCGCAGCAATGACCAGATGTCTTACTTATTCAAGGTCATGTGGTAGAGATACGCATTAACTGCTTGCTTCATATACCTCCAAAGAAAGAATTCACATGGTGTTAAGTCTGGTGACATGGGAGACCAAGGAAGATAGGCCAGATCAGCGGTCGGTCTATTCGGAAACTACAATAGTTATTTCTGTGACATCTGAAAATCTACCTGTACCTCCTACGGATGTATAGCGGAAAACAACGAATTGCATTCTAAAACATCAATATTACAATAAGACAGAAATCAATACCATTTGATTTGTGTACAAGATATTATGTTCAGTTTAAAGAAAAGTGTGTAAAATTGTATTACTTACTCATATCTCAGTTCGTATTTTATTATTAGACGATCATCCCCTTGTAGATATAGCGTACCGTACCTGAAAAGATAAGAATTTCACATTGAAACGCACAAAAAATAAAAGTATATTATTAATCTGTGAACACTTCCTTTGTTTCAAACCTATAGTAGCATTTCAAATACGAATTATTAATAGTGGAATCGACACTGGCATTTTACGAAAGCTTTTCAAACTGTTATTATATTTATAATCCGCCTGCCGTGGCGTGACTTTCTATGAAGGGCTAAGGCCGATCAGCCTACTGCTGGGCTCACGCGAACATGCCTCAGCAGAGGTGAACGATCATCTAACCCAAATAACGTTAATGTGTGGTCAGCATTATCATCTCCCCCAACGTTATAGCTGGTTTACTAAACCTGTTTTCGATACCTGTTTTTAGATTTTATTACAATAATGTCAAAAAGAGGAAAAAGCATAGCAGCGACTCCACCAAGAAAGCATAAAGTCCAAACAATTTCTTTTTCACTGTCGCAATCGCAACGCCAATGGTGATTTGGTTTATAATAATAATGTAATGTAATATAATGCAATATAATTTTGAAATATTTCTTGAAAAAATGGCGTGGGGTTCCAACTCAGATGAGCTCCTCTGCGTACGCCACTGAACGGTCTTCTTGCGTTAGAATGGCAGTAGAGAAAACCAGTCGTGCCTAAGAAAGGTAGATCGGGGAGTAATTCTGGCAACTGCAATAGCGAGCATGCGTGGCAAGACACCTCGCGACTTCCGCTACAGTGACGTAACACAAAGAATGAGGAATGCGACCAGTAAGTTGTTGTAAGGTGCTCTACGATTTGCAATGTTGCTAGTTGTTGGTTTAGAGACACAAAATAAATTGACGTTGCTGACATACATATAATAATAATAATAATAATAATAATAATAATAATAATAATAATAATAATAATAATAATCATCATCATCATCATCATACTTTTCGATCGCTGGTAAAATTCATGTTCTGGGAATAAGTTAATTAAGTAGTAAAATATCGCTGCAATCGAGAAGTATTGGGAATAAATTTTAATAAGGAACAAAAAAGGTTCCTTCCTAGGCAGGATTCGAACCACGAAAGTCTTAGTTACCAGTCTATCGTGTTCTGGAGTGAACAAGGCTCTGAAATCAGCTACAAGGGTCGGTCCGATTTTTTTCCCACTACTGTACACGTAGGCCTGTATGTATAATTTATTGTATGTACATGTTTAATATCTATTTTCAAATTGACAAAACTTTCGTTCGAAACTGACAAAACTAGTAAGGATAGCATTTCGTAGAGACAATACTTACTTTGCTTGTAATACGCCTATGTATTTTGTTCAGCGTTAACTTCAGTTGTTAAATCTTTACATTTATATTCTTTAACAAACTCATGTATTCATGGCCATGTTTTTGTTAACATTTGCTAATGAAGCTTTTCATTAACTTTTCACATTTTTAACTGCGCATATGTGGTAATGAATAATCGACTGAGCAATTAATTGTTGTGCGGTCAGCACTTACACAGTTCTATAATCTATTGCACTAATCCTAGTTAGATGCACTCTCCCCACGTCGGTCGACTGTGCTGAAACTCGCTGTATAACCAGAGTGTATGCACAAGGCCAGGTCTCTTACACACGTCGACGGCCGGTTATCGGAGAAATAGTAATGATCATAGAAATGGAATGGGGAAATGTTGACGGAATATTGTCGATGACTATATTGGGGAAACGGAAGGACCCGAAAAAAATCCGCAATCGCCAACTTGTCCGCGGTCTGATTTTTCAATAAAAATTCCAAAGCCTGACCGGAACTCGAACCCGGACCGTCTACGTGACAGGTTGATGGTCTAGAGCAGGGTCTCATTTACGACTATAGTTATCAATAAAATGTTTATCTAATCTTGCTATGTGCAGTACAGCCGTGCAGGATGATAACAGAACATGAAAATTACACCTATTGTATGCTTATCATAGAATGGAGCAATTAGAAAGTTGTTCAACTTTCGGAGTTACTCGTATATAAAAATTACACTTTTCATTTAGCTTTTCGATGTATAAGTATGAACAACGAAAACTGAAGGGCACGAAGACTATAAAAGATACATTTAAATTAATGATATAGTTGAATATAAACAAATATGTACAGGGACATCATTTTATTTTTACTTCAATTTTTATTGTACCTGAGTTTTGGAATGTACTTCACTCCCACCCCTTCTACTAGTAAACTTCCAACCGTTCACGACACAGAGCCGAGGGCGCGTAAGCAGTACTGAGTTACTGAGTATAGTACGTTTCAGAAATATGTTCGCGTTTTCCAGTGACGAAAGAGCTTTCAATATTGAATCATATTTTCGTACGGGTACTGTCGTCCGTTTCCCTATGTCGCATCCCGGTTTCCCCCACCTGCTTCTGTTCGCCCCTTTGTAAAGTCTAGTAGCTGGGCTATCTTAGTTCTTTTCTGAAAACATTAATTTCTGTTAGGAATTGGACGTCTACGTAATATTATTCAAGTGTTTAAAATAACTTAAATAAAAGGGCCTCCTTAAGCAATTAACTGTCACGTGATTTCCCCCCTTTCTACAACCCTGCGACAAAATCACTTGAACGGACAGTAGATAGCATTTCTGAGTGATTTTTCTTTTCGGATCGGGCAGAAGTGAAGATTGAATTTACAGTACGTAAGGTACTCTTTTATAGAGGTAGGTACAGAATTATTTCAACATGAGTTACTCGTACGAAGGACGAAACTGGTAATTGGAATTAGGTACAATAGTCTATAGTGCGATAATATGGACAAAAGAACTGAAGCCTGTATCGAAATGAACGGCCACCATTTTCTAAAATGTGTTTAAATATCCATATTAAGATTATTTTTCAATTTAACTTCATTCTCTATATAGTACGCTAATGTGCTGTAACAGTACAATATACACTGCATAATTAATATTTCCGAATGGATAGCTCAATTCGTGTGTAAACACTAAGTGTTAATACAGTACTGTGTTTTGATTAAACAAAAACCTAATGAAAATTATCAAACTCAAAATTGCGATATTTCCTAGTTTACATAAATGGATGAACTACTTTTCTTCCCTCCTATACCTAGTAAAGTGATTTGTATTTTACGCCAGTATCATCGAACTCCATCGTGGAAAGGGTAGCAAACGGTGTTTCCTGTTTCAATCGTTAATAGAAAGGTATAGCCAGGTTAATATTAAAAAAAAAAATGATGTCCTGTACAATAACAGCATATGAATCATCACATTAGTTTCTGTTACAGCCAATAGGTCTCCGAAGAACTTTACGGTAGTTTTACGTAATTATTTTAGATCCGACTGAATTAAACGAAATTATACTTAAAGAATTTCGTACAACTTTATGGGAACGTGCTAGCTCAATCTTTTTAAAACTTAATTCTTTCCATATTTGCAAAATCTTCCTTTATCAATGTTTTTGGCATTCTTTATTTTTTTAAGTTTACTCAACAACGCTGTATCAACTTATTTAGCGTTGATGGCATTAATGATAGCGATATGGTATTTGGCGAGATGAAACCGAGGCTTCGTCATAGATTATCTAACGTTCGCCTTACGGTTGGGGAAAGCTCGGAAAATACCCAACCAGGTAATGAACCCATGCGATAAATAAGCTAATGTATAATGTTCATGACTCTATGCTGCATAGATTTACATTAAAGCTCTTTGAGTGTTGTGAGTCCGAAGCGCTTAAGTTGTTAGTAACAAGGAAATTAATAAAGGCCTACAGTATAGGGTTATTAAAAAATTAACGAACATAGTTGAAATTAATATCATCTAAAGAAATTGACAATCAAGATGAACTAAGCGGCTATGGAACGTATGAAGAGCGGAATTTAGTTACTCTGTGCTAAACAATAAAATTGCTTCCATTGTTATGGTGTAACAATTAAGCTTAGAAAAATAAACTAAATAGACTTTTGTTAGTAATTTTGCTTGTTAATACACATTGCCGTAGTTTGAGATTTCTTTTTCCTATTTCATTTGCTGTATCTTCGTTACAATAAAATAAGATATCACAGTTTGCGTAATGAAGAATTGCTGGATTTACGATTTTTCTTCGAATATTCTTCTTGATCCAATTTCTTATTTTATTGTAGATTACTCTTGCCCTCGTTTTCCCATAGATATTTTAAAATTACACAGTTTATAGATATTAAGTTAAAATATTGCGTTATGTTTTTTATATACCATTCTTCGTACTTGTATCTGTTGACGACACACAGATTATTTTGAAATAATTATTTTCCGAAAGAATTCGTTGTGTGTTTCTTCTTTGCATTCAATGCAAAAATTTATGAGACGTTTTATCGAGGAATTCACTACGTTTGACCAACCTTTTCATTTTATTTTTTTCTGTAAATGAATAGACAAAAATAGTGTACGGAATGTCGACGTCGGAAATTTTGTCAGCACTCCTTTACAGAAGTTCGCATCAAACCTGAGGATTATTAGAGAACTGAATATGAGAATTATTTCTTTAAAAATATTTATTTTTAATTGCTTATTTTAGTATAATTATATTACGCTTTTGCGTAACAATACAAGTAATAATAATCATTATTCCAATTATCCATCACGAATTATGCCATTATAAACCTGGCCCGCTTCCGTACAGTTGTCGTTTCAGAGATCTGCCTGGTTTTCAAGATCCTCTTAGTCTGTGAAACACCATCACCTTTGAGATTCTCTGTTGTACATTATGGATACATGATATATCCAATTCGACTTATAATTGTTAATTTGGTCTTCAACTGATTCAACATTTAATCCGTTAAAGTCATATTCCTTTTTCAAAATAAAAAGAATATATCCTGCTGTTCTAAGAAACTACATTTCAATGGTTTGCAATCTTTTTGTTATCTATTTTTTTAGAGTCCAAATTTCACTTCGATATAAAAGTAAAGGAAGGGCTCATAAATGATACCTTATTGGTATCACTTATGAGGTTCAATCAGTCTTCAGACTGTTGCCATTCCACTTCATTTGGAATTTTAACGATGATCTTGACAGTTGTGTTTATTTTAGCTTTATCCTTCTTGTTGATATCATTGTTTGAACTACTATATTTTCATCCTCTAGAGCAGCGGTCAACAGCATAGTGCACTCTCTAGCTAGCGTCTCTGACCCGCAGGTCTCATAAAGCACCTGCGTGCATCCGTGGCTGCTGGCTGGTATGCTTTCTTTTGCACGACGCATATTGCGATTCCCTCCTTACTCTTTACCCATTTAGCGAGTGCTGACGACCACTGCTCTAGAGTCTAGAAAATGCTTTTTAGGCCTAATTTTATTTTCCAGTGCTTGCTATTAAAAAATAGTAAATTTTGTTTACCGTTTTAAGATGGTATGACGGCCTAGGTAGCATAGTCGGTATAGCGCTGGCCTTCTATGCTCGAGGTTGCTAGTTCGATCCCGGCCCAGGTCGATGGCATTTAAGTGTGTTTAAATGCGACAGGCTCGTGTCAGTAGATTTACTGGCATGTAAAAAAACTCCTGCGGGACAAAATTCCGGCACAACGGGACGCAGATATAACCTATGCAGTTGCGAGCGTCCTTAAATAAACCATAACTTTTTTGAAATGGTACGAAAATTCTTGGATGAATTGATTTTACAATCCCGAAAATTTCCTTCATAGAACGAGTATGAAGGACCTAACGACAGAATTTATCACGAGTGCTGCATTTCTTAATCTTGTAACAGGAAAACAGCGCACGTAGCTAAATGTGAGCAAGCCCATAAATTGATTAGAAGATAAATTTCGTGCTATTGTACCACACCACTCAGGCATGCAGCGACAGGTTCGATGCAATCGCATGGTGAAAGTAGGAGATACTTGCACTCCGTGCATTCTGTTTTGAAAGAAAGAACTAGGCCTCATACTACTTCGCCTTAGTTCAGTTTTCCACGTTTTTTACAATGCATTTTTATTCACTTAAATATATTCTGGATGACAAAATAATTGTTTTGTCAGTCTACTAACTGGCCTGTGAGGTAAGTTTTATTTCCTTGTATATTTTTCAAGAGTGCCATGCATCTTGTTTTTTATTCATTAGGCTATACAAAGTATGCAGTAAATTATCTTACTGCAATTCTAAACATATGTTTTCTATACGTTTACGGAAATCAATGTTTTCAGCATCCACCACCACCACCACCACCACCACCACCACCACGCCTCGTCTTCGTCATCTTCACCACCCTCGTCTTCGTCATCTTCACCACCCTCGTCTTCGTCATCTTCACCACCCTCGTCTTCGTCATCTTCACCACCCTCGTCTTCGTCATCTTCACTCCCTTCGTCTCGTCATCTTCACCACCCTCGTCTTCGTCATCTTCCACCACCCTCGTCTTCGTCATCTTCACCACCCTCGTCTTCGTCATCTTCACCACCCTCGTCTTCGTCATCTTCACCACCCTCGTCTTTCATCTTCACCACCCTCGTCTTCGTCATCTTCACCACCCTCGTCTTCGTCATCTTCACTCCTTCGTCTTCGTCATCTTCACCACCCTCGTCTTCGTCATCTTCACTCCTTCGTCTTCGTCTTCTTCGCCACCCTAGTCTTCGTCATCTTCACCAACCTCGTCTTCGTCATCTTCTTCACCACCCTCGTCTTCGTCATCTTCACCACTCTCGTCTTCGTCATCTTCACCACCCTCGTCTTCGTCATCTTCCTCCCTTCGTCTTCGTCTTCTTCGCCACCCTAGTCTTCGTCTTCTTCGCCACCCTAGTCTTCGTCATCTTCGCCACCCTCGTCTTCATCATCTTCCACCACCCTCGTCTTCGTCTTCTTCACTCCCTTCGTCTTCTTCATCCCCTTCGTCTTCTTCATCTTCACCACCTTCGTCTTCGTCATCTTCACCACCCTCGTCTTCGTAATCTTCACTCCCTTCGTCTTCGTCTTCTTCACCCCCTTCGTCATCTTCACCACCTTCGCCATCTTCACCACCTTCGCCATCTTCATGTTGGCCCGTTTCGCTCTCAGAATTCATTCTCCCACCTTCTTCTGGAACGTAACGACGAAAAATGATTTTTGGTATGCTACTTTCTGCCTTTCAGATATCTATTCTGAATTTTTGGAAGAATTCTGTTAATATTCAAGCATCTGAGAATAAATATATCCGGAAATTGTAAATGTGAAATAAACTATTTGCAAAACAACCATGGAAGTAGAAAGTAACCGATAAGAAACCTGTTTAGTATTAGTTTCTGATTTGCCAAAATGGTCAGACTTGGTTTACCTGGCTTTTCGAGGACCGGATTTGAAACCTAAGCATTCATTGGCCCATTGTGCGCTATAAATGAGACGATTTTTTTTTAATTTTACGGATAGCTCGGGCGCATTCGTGAATTCCACATTGACAGGTGGGCCATCCTACCTCAATCCTGGGAGAGCCAAATCCCATCTTAAAATGAGTACTTGAAATCCTTAAGGACCAGGAGCCACAAAACCTTAAATTATACTTTGTATCAGTATCCTAAACTCTTATTACCTCGAAAGGCTCCGTCCTAGTCTATTTTTAACTATTGCAGATGATACACGAAGTAAGTGGAAGTAGGGTATTGGCACAGTCTAATATATACAGTCACGAAACCTGAGTTTATGAGGGTACTAGGAACAATAGACTGTACAAGTACCATTTCGCATTGTCTGTAATGAGGCGATATTAGCGATTCTAGTGGTTAGCAACTATCTATGGATGCATATTTACTATGTATTGAGCTTCGTGACTGTATATACTAGACTGTGGTATTGGTGGAATGAAAGAGGAGGATGGGAGTACTCGAAGAAAAATCCTTTGAGACGTCACCACAAATTCCATCACGATCAAGCCGAGGATCGAACCAGTGCTCCTGCATAGAAGATCAGTGCACTAGCACTATATCCACAGACGCGGACAAAGTAGTCCCGATGTTGTGTGTCTTGAGTTCTTAATATGTGTATAAACTTTCCAGATTAATGCCTGGTTTGTAGGTGAATAGTATTATTGAAGTAAATACAGTACCAGTATTTTCATATAGAGAGGAGAACAATGATATGAAGCTTCCCTGATAAATGTTTTACGCGCACACGTAATGGAGAATACGAAAGCAGGAAAATAATAAACTCATATGACTACAAAATGGGTGCTATTCATACACATTTCGCTAGCCCGCGCTACGAGAGTGCTAAACTAGCCCCGACTATCGACTGGTTAGTTGTATAGATTCATATTAGGCCTATATCATATCGCTAACACTGGTTTATGAATACGAAAAACGTTAGTTCGCTGATCTTCCACCGGAAGCCCGCGCTAAGAATGTCTATGAATACGGCCCATAATGTCTTATTTATCAGAATTAAGCAGAAGGTAACACCTCACGTGGAACTTGACGAATTGTTAAAATGTATAAACATTTACATTTGAAGCCCAATTCATAAAATGTTCGATTACAGCTTCCCATTTCAAAGGGAGATATGGTTATTCAGAAAATAGTAAAACTTTTTTATGATGATCCGTTTTGGGTTCAGGTCTCGTAAAGCCAAGCCAAGTCACAGGTAGGAGATTCGTGATCTGATACGCTCACAGACGCGGAATGAGGAAGAATGCCATGACATCGAAGCCACCATGCAATCCGAGTTTCAATTAACATGAATTTCCGCTTCCAAGCATGTTTAGACATTTAAGGCAGTCATGCTAAACAAATTGTGTGAATTCGCGTATGATGCATGACTTCTCGACACCCTGTACAATAATGGCAATGACTTGACCCATTCTGATTCCTTGCAATGAACGTATTGCCGAAAGGCATTTCATGACTCTCGTACAAGAAATTTGGATCTCTGCACTCCAAATATAGCCTATATAGTCTCAATGATCTGTACAGCGAATGAACCGAGTTACAATAGACAATTTTTTCTTTACTTTCTGGTATAAAATTGCGTAATCAGTGAAATTCATTGCGAAACTGTATAAATGAGAAATATGAGGGTAAAAAATTTTGAAGCAATATTCAATATCACTGTTCAGTCTTTGACACAAGACAAGGGACAATAATCACAGGAAACAAAAAGCCAGATAATATGCAAAATAACTTGAAAAATATACATGCAGTCTGATGAGAAGCATCTGTATCATAATGAAATTTCAAGAAGGAAGGCTTTTGAATATTACTAACTTTAAAATAGTGAAGTAACACAAGTAATGATGAGTACTTCACATAACATACATATTCTCATCTCAGTTGAAGCATTTTAACTCGTATCAACAGCCTACAGATAGTATTTGCATACGTAAAATGCGGTTTTGATAGTAGACTATCATTCACTGCATATCTTATTAAGCAAAAAATCCAGCCTATACATGCAAATTCAAAAGGTCTTTGCCTTTGAGAAATGTGACTTTCTTTACAATATATCTTGGAATAAGCTTTATAAAGTTCTGGCTACGTACTAAAGGAAAGTAGTTGTGTTCGTGATCTCGTTGGATCCAATTAAAAGAGTGAAACACAATATTTGACAGCATTAAATGTTAGCATACTCCTGTAATTTAATAGTTTATTACAAAAATAGAGTCATTAAATTGCTTCTTTAATGCTTGAAATATTCAAATCAGTCCCTAACAGTTAGTGTCAGTTCTGTGACACATAGGCCTACTAAAGCGATATAAGTATCCACTGGATGACTGCAAGAGTCCAGATCAGGGGCCCGTTTCACAATCTTTGCAATTACAAATTAACAATTTACAAATAACAAGTAAAAGATTACAAATGTTTGTAAATTGTGTTTCACAATGTATATTTTATTAGTTTGTAAAGTTTGACGAACTTTACAAAATCAGCTAAAGAAATTTACAAATATGCATTATTGGTTACACAATATCGCCAACGACAGTTTACAAAAATCGCTAAGAGCAGAGCTAAATTCGCTGTATTTTTACTATTATCGATACATATGTTTATATTTTGTACTAAAAATAGATTATTCTAAGCTGCTGATTCATATTTCACCAAATAGAAAATATAAAGTATTGTTAAAAAAATTTAAAGTATTTAGATTTTCATATATTGGCGACAATGGAGTTTCATGTGATGTGATTGGTCGAGTATACCAATACGTCTATTACTTAAATGATCAAAGTTAACACCAAATTCAGTCAAATAAGTAAATAATAGATTTGGTCCACGTACAAATATGCAATTGATAAAATAATTACGATGTCTAACCACAAAATCAGGTTAATTTTTCGTGTTGATCCATCAGTATTTATTAATGTTTCAACCATAACCTCACAAACATTAGTGATCCCATCAGCAGCATAAAAATTCTGTCCTATAGTAAATAACATTTTGGTGATCAAAAATCTGCCAAGAATTTAAATCTTTTAACAACATCAACTACCCTGTGGGCACTTTTTGCACACTGATATCTTAGAAATTCCGTGCTTATCTGCTAACCCCACGGAACTGACAGCTAGTATGCATCAATGCAAAACAATACAGTTCTCGCTTTGAAGTTAGGGCATCACTTTTCCTTTTAGATGTTGGACGTGATGTCCCGTATCTTGTAGGAGAGATTCCAGCGAAACGGGACTCGATACGACTTCAGAATACCGCGTAAGTAGTGTCGGTATTGCATTATTGAATTATTTATTTTTGGTGTAGGAACTTCTTTATAAGTGAGAGTATTTATTAAATACAGTCTTCGTAGGCCTATATACAGTACACATACCAGCGCGGCATTCTGAAGTATAGCGCGGGACTCATTCGAAACCTTTCATTAAATTTATTCAATGATACGAACGTGTTATTAATTCTTGCCCGAGAATTTTACGTATACGTCTTCGTCTGATTAGGCCTAAATTCATATCTCCGTCTGAGTCATTAGAACTCCTTAATAACATCAAAACTGCTTTAGTTTAATTCTTAATATTATCCAGTTACTCAAAAATTAATTTAATAAGTATTTCTTTATTGAATTTATTCATAATTTGTTTCAATATCAAACTTTACACATCTCAGAGGTATTGTAGAAAAATGTGCTGATTTTACAAGTAAAATTTACACGTTTGTAAAAAATGACTCTTCATTGTGAAACAGAATACTTGTAAAGTGAGCAAAATTTAATTTGTAAGGATTTGATTTCCTTTGTAAAGTTCCACATTACAGTGAAACAGAAGTTTACAATTTACAAGCAAAGTTTACAATTTACAAAGATTGTAAACATTGTGAAACAGGCCCCAGTTCTTCAGTTGTTTGGTGTGGGCCAGTGTAGGAGCTTCTTTCTATTCGTTATGGTAGGAGTATGCAGTGAAAGGGTGATTTGTAATTTTTATATTAGACAAAGAAAAACATATGTAACTATTTTCCGGTGAGTACCTTTATTAGTAGTCAGTTCTGAAATAGTTAAATTCTGTAAAATACGTAAAATGTGTCAGGTATATTTATGTTAACAGATATGAGGGTGTGAATATTCAATATACTCCAAAATCAGTAATAAACATGAGAGTTAAGGGATAACAAATAGAAAATTGGTTTTATCAGTTCTGAAACGTTACTGGACTGACATGTTTATGGATAAAATAAAATTTTCTTTTAAATAATAGTGGGTAGTTATGTAACACTGATCTACATATTAACAATAATGAACTCAAAAGAAACTAAATAAATACATAATTTAAAATATATGTGAAACGTATCTCGGCGAATCCAGAAATGCATATAGAGTGTTAGTTGTGGAGGCCGGAGGGAAAGACCTTTGGGGAGGCCGAGACGTAGATGGGAAGATAATATTAAAATGGATTTGAGGAGGTGGAATATGATGGTAGAAACTGGATTAATCTAGCTCAGGATAGGGACAAATGGCGGGCTTATGTGAGGGCGGCAATGAACCTCCGGGTTCCTTAAAAGCCAGTAAGTAAGTAGGGTCTAAGTGAAACGTATCTCATTTTGTCCGATTATGTGAATTTTAACCACAGCACTCATACGAGCTAAGAGTCAAATTTTAATATCCTACAAAGACATTTCTTTTGTTTTTATAATATATAGTCCTTAATTAGAAAAAGTACGTCAATTCCCATTCATGCATTTAAATTTATTTCTATGATCAGTGCTACTAATTCTACGACGCTTTCTACCGTAAAATACTCGATTTTCGTATTCTACCAGAACTGCCGGATCAATATTCTACAAGGCCACAGTTCTATTTCCCAATTCATGTTGTCTTAACTTTTACTCACTTCGTTTGGAAAGCCTGAAAATATACCTCCTTGTTCCACTCCACTCCCATTTATGGAATGTACGAGAAATGCAAATACATTTCACCTTACAATATTTTTGGAAACTTCTTATTTCATATAAAGGTTTACTTCAAGGATGACTGAAAGTTTAGTAGTGAAGGAATTGTTTGCATTTGAACTGCAGGCACGCGAACTCGTGGGCAGCAAAAATGCTGACTTGTTACGTTGTAGGGAACTTAATTATGTCAATTTTGCAGTTCATTTTTGCAGGAGTTGGCTAACCAGTTAAATCAGCTACAAACCCAGTTCCTGGCAGAGATCGTGCCGCTGAGTCCCCTTCTCCCGCATTCCTGCACTTCTAACGGAACATTACTCCACTTGCATCGAATTCATACTCATTAATGCAAGCGATGCTACTAGATTTCATCTCGCGATTCGCAGTTTCTGTACGATAAAGATGCAAAAATGCTTATTTAATTCCGAATGTGTGTGTAACATCAGTCGTAGAAGAGAGACTACCTCCACATAAAAACGACGATCACCTAGGTGAAAAATCAATACTAATAATAATAATAATAATAATAATAATAATAATAATAATAATAATAATAATAATAATAATAATAATAACAGCAATAACAATAACAACAATAATAATAATAATAATAATAATAATAATAATAATAACAGCAGCAAAAACAACAACAACAACAATAATAATAGTAGGCATAATAATAATAATAATAATAATAATAATAATAATAATAATAGTAGGCCTAATAACAGCAATAATAATAATAACCATAACAGCAATAACAATAATAATAATAATAATAATAACAACAATAATAACAATAACAGCAATAATAATAGGCCTAATAACAGCAATAATAATAATAATAATAATAATAATAATAATAATAATAATAATAATATCAGCAATAACAAGAACAGCAACAACAATAACAATAATAGCAATAATAATAATAATAATAATAGCAATAATAATAATAATAATAATAATAATAATAATAATTTACTGAACTCTTTTTACACAAATTGAAAATATATAATTTATAATTAGCTCACAAAGCTTGTGCTCGGAGTATTTTTGGAAAAGTAAAGTAAAATTATATACATTAAGCACATTAAAATAATATACAGGGTGGTCTGAAAGTTTCTCACCCCTAATATTTTGAAATAAATAATCAAAAATAAGAAATATTAATTTTATTGTTACAGTGTCTTAAACTTACAACTTTTGATGATCTATTATGATTTTTAGTATTTGGTGTGGCGTCCATTGTTGCGGGCATAGACCGTCTCGTCCCAGAATCGACCGACTCGTCCCGACGTAATTTTCGGTGTGTTAATTCAATACTCCAACTCGCCCCCACCTAAATCTCGGCGCGTTGATCCTACAGCCCAACTCATCTCGGGTGTGCAAGAAGATAAGAAACCAGGTAAATACTCAATATTCTCTTTCACTTTGTGCAGATTTGGGACTCCGCAACCATTTTGAAGGTTGGTGTTGTTAAAAGTTTGTCTTTCATGAGTAAAATATTGTCCAGTTTATAAAAAAAATGCTTGAAAGAAAATTACTTGAAAATAAATAAAATCACATCCTTAAAAGTAAACAAGGTCTCATTTTAACTGTAATTATGCGACATTATCAATACAAATTGTAGGCATGAGTATTCCCCATTCTCATACTTGACCGGGACCTTTCTGATAAATCCAACTTTTTGCTGATATGAAGCGGATGTTTAAAAGGATCATTTATGCTGTTACACTTAACATAGATATTTGATTGAAAGTCAAGTAGAGCTTTTATAAAAGTGGCTATGGATAGCAGTCATTTTTATTTATTAATGGGAAATATTGTAAGACTGTTTCATCGATATATATAATGTTACTTACACTAAGATTAATTCAGTGGAAGTTTCTTTTAACATTCTCATTCATTTAAGTTTAAAAAGTTTATTTCAAGGCAATGGATCTCTGAACTTCTATATTTGCAGTCCTTTGAAAGTGAAATTTTTATCATGCATTATAGGCGATCTGGGCATGCATTGTATAAATTTTCATTCTGATATCTGAATTAATTTTAAAGTTATTAACTTTATCGTATTCATTAACATGTACAAATAGTTCTAATATTCATAACTGAAATTATATCTCCGTAATAAATTTTCTTCTATTGCTATTACTCTATATGAATAAGAAAACTGAAATATACTTTTTGCATTTAGAAAGCAAGTTTTTGAGGAAAAAATACTGTATTTAACTTTCTAGTTCTAATTTTAAGTTTTATTTTTAAACCATTACGAATTCGAAAATTGATGGTCACAACATTTCAATTTGTACAGAAAAATGATAAATCAGTTTATTTATAACATATTTATGACCTTCTGTGCAGTATTTCAGGCCATTTGTAGAAAATCTTTATTTTTCAAGTATTCTGAATTCTAAAACGTGCCGAAAATCAGAAAGTTGAGAAAACCAACGACAAATAAAAACATGTACATCACAATATGTAGTCTATTCACCATAAAACTGCCTAGCTCCGTATGTTGAGGCTTAAGTGACAAAGAGGTGAAAAAACCACAGATAAGGAAATGTGAATCATTAAACTGTTTTTGAAACAATCAACGACATTTTAAAGAATTTCCATTATTTTCACCGATCCATCATCTTAAATCATAATTCATGTGTATCTATCTTCAAGAGAGGAAAGATTTTATTTTGTCTTAAATAAACTATTTTAAGAAGATTTCCATGGCTTCTCTGGTTGTCCGGCGTACATATAGAGTTCATGCGGCGAAGAATAATTTGTATTTCCTATTTACTTATTCTGAACATTATTACCTAAATTGGTTCTTTAGTCATGATTATATGGAATTTTGAATTCGCGAAAGAATGGAATTTTGAAAGACATAATCCTAAACAATTCGTTACAATGCACGTATGAAATAGGAAGTAAGTGCAATTTAGATTGTAATTTTTATTTAAGAGGTCAGAAGTCTATCGAGTTCGGTGAACTACTTGAATCATGCATCAAGTTTCTCCAGGCTGTAACGTTATCTCTGAATCTCTATGGCCAAGTTTTCAAAGTCTCTGAAGAGCCGACCGGTCTGTAGCCCGTATTTTAGCCAACATTGTCATTTGAGATCTGGTGTAAGTTTTCGTTCAATTATTTATTGAAGTAGAAAATACTATCGGTTTACATAATTTGTGGGTTGTATTCTGACTCTTGAAATTCCTAAGCTACATTTTCAAAACGATCATACCAATTAATATAATAATAAAGTGTATTATTATAATTTAAGGAAATAAAGACTATATTACACATATTTTTTCTGCTGCTTCAATTTATACATTGCGTTCTCAGATATTACACCTAGCATCTTTTCGAGAGAATTTTATTGCGATGGTTGCGGAAGTTAGAAATATGAAAGACGAAATGAAATCCAGGCAGTAGATTATGCGCGATCTTTATTCCAAGGGTTCTGGATACTTTTCTTGGTAAGTCCCTTCGTTCGTAATAATAATAATAATAATAATAATAATAATAATAATAATAATAATAAATAAAATAATATTTATTTATTCGCCATTTAATAATTAAAATTACAATAGGCTTTGTTAAATAGAAACATTACAAATTAAAAATTGATTATAAATTACAAATTAAAAGACAAGATCTTTCTGCTCTGCATTAAAGAACTCGTCAACAGTGTAAAAAGCCTTATCAGTTAACCACTTTAAGAGAACTTTTTTAAAACGGGAAGAGCAACACATTTGGAATTAACAGGCAAGACATTAAACAATTTTATTCCCAGTTTTCCAATTTTTCAGTGCTTTGGAAGTGCGACAATATTTAAAACACAAATCATCACATAAATGGTTGATCTTCTACAATATCCACATTTTCTCTTATAAAATCAGGCAAGTAAAGATATAAATTCCAGGAAAAGTTAGTATTTTATATTTAAGGAATAAGCTTTTACAATTATCAGAATGAGATTTTCTTCCCATAATACGTAAAGCTCTTTTCTGCAATATAAAAATCTTGCCGATACTAGACGTATTGCCCCAGATGTGTACATATTACAATAAATGACAATGAAAGAGACCAAAATACAGATTCATAATAACTTGTTGACTTACACAATTCACAAGTCTCCGAAGAACGTACAAAACTCAGAGACAGCTTATTACAGACAAAAGATTCATGTTCATTCCATAGTGGCTTTGATCTAAATTGAATTTAATATACTTTTACCACTTTCCTCAACGTATTCCAATAGAAAATAGAACTGACAACAGCTTTAAACCGCACGATGATAAAATTAAAAATAAATGACAATGAACTAAAAACTATTACTACTCACTTTACAAAATTAGATCTTCAGATCCTCCCTAGTAATGCACTTAGCGCTCATAGGAGCCCTGTTTAATTTTAGTATAATATCATATGCTATGTTTGTTATGATAAATTCATAAAATAAGATAATAGATATATGAAACTGAAATACATAATTCATATAAAGTTATTTCAAGAAAAATACTGAAAGTCTGATTATGTAAGATTTACGACTGAATGTATAGGGCTAATATAAAGTAACTAACATAACTGAAATTAATATAATTTCTAAACAAATTTAGCAATCAATATTAACTAAACGGCTATGGGATGTGGGAAAACGAGATTCAGGTTTTCTGTGATAAAACAAATGCTTTTATTGCTATGATAAAACAATTAGGCTAATCTTCGAAAAACAAACAATTTTATCTTATTTCCCTTGTTTTTATTACACAAATTTTAAAACTTTGAGAAAAAGTTTTTAATCTTGAAACAAAAATTTATTTGGTGCAATGTTTTAATTTTTTTAATTTTATTTTAGTTGGTTATTTAACGACGCTGTATCAGCTACTAGGTTATTTTAGCGTCGATGAGATTAATGATAGCGAGATGATATTTGGCGAGATGAGGCCGAGGATTCGCCATAGATTTCCTTGCATTCACATTACGGTTGGGAAAACCTCGGGAAAAACCCAACCAGGTAATCAGCCCCGGATCGAACCCGCGCCCGAACGCAACTTCAGACCGGCAGGCAAGCGCCTTAACCGACTGAACCACGCCGGTGGCTACAATGTTTTCATGAACGTGGTAGAAACTACATTTTCGGATTAAGAAGATTTCGGACAAAAATGCTTTTGAAAAAGCGGCCCTTGTACCATGCTTTCTTATCGTGCATTAATTAAGGAGTTTGACGGAAATGGTTCAGTTCACGATAACATGAAATTGGGAAGATCAAGAATTAGTGATATTCACATTCACGTTGCCAGAGATTCTTCATGAAAGCCAAAGCATAGCTAAGAAAGTACGTTCAGTCAGCAGTGCTAATGTGCAAGCAGCAGACCAAATGACATACAACAATGTTTGAAAAATTTATGTAAACTCTAAAAATGTATTCTTATAGAATGCAAATGACGTTTGAATTGAAGAACCGGTTATGAAAAGATAAAATAATTAATACAACTTTTCATTACGTGTACTAGCTCAGATGGAGTTCAATC
>JAJSOF020000013.1:55628308-55648461 GCA_025594305.2 Periplaneta americana
TTTAATATTAAATAGATTCCACGGTCCTTATCTTTTAGACGAGAAAGATAATATGGAATAAAATAATAATAATCATCATCATCATCATCATCATCATCATCATCATCCGTCACGAATTAGGCCTGTGTAGACCTGTTTCGGCCACACCTAGCAGTCTTCTAAAGGGTCTTCCTAACCGTCGATGTCCTCTGAGTTGATATTTCAATCTTAATTCTGATTGGATTTTGTCACAAAAATGCCATTACTTTTGACTTTTGTGCTGAAATCTGCATCCCAAAATCTGATAATATTTTATTTAATGTATATTTATAGTCCTCTTTGTAAGTTATCCTCTGAAATGGAAATTATAACTTGATCGTCTGCAAAGAGCAGGATATTTAATGTTAAGGTATGTATTAACGTTTGACATGGCGTTTTTTTGACTAAAATTTTCTTTGTAATAATTTTAGCTGCAAAATCCTAGTACAGAGCATTGTATACGCATAAACAGCAATAACTCAGTGAAAGAAATTTCAAAATTGAGTAATTTTTAGAAAATATATGGCATTTTGAAGAAATAGAATAACTTTTAATTAATTATTTTTTAAGGAATCAAAGAGTGAAATTGAAGTTTCTGATATATGGTTATGTTAGTCTACTTTCATATGTTGTCTGATAAATATCTTAAAAAGGTTGGTTAAAAATGTAGATTTTCCTCCAAAACGTTAATACATACCTTAAGGTGCTAGTTATTATGATTCCTGATGTATAGATTTGGGTCCATTTAGAAATAATTTCATTCATGTAAATATTAAATAGTGTTGGAGATAATGGGCAACCTTGTCTAACTCTATTATTAACATATTTTCTTTCGGATATACGATTATTTATTTTGATACTTATTTTATTGTCAATGTAGATTTCTATTATGTTTTGTAATACCAGATTTGGTATATTTTTTTCGTGTAAAATGTCAAATAAAAGGTGTCTTCGAACCTTGTCAAAAGCTTTCACAAAATCGATAAATGCTATGTGGGTTTCTAAATTAAGTTATCTTCTTTTTTCTAATAGTAATTTGATACTGAATAACGGATCTATATATGACCTTCCTATTCTAAAGCCATTTTAGCAGTCTAGAGGAAGGTTTCAGCATGTTTTTATAATTTTTCTTTTAAAATTCTGCTAAATATCTTATAGCATGTGTAGAGGATACTGATCCCTCTATAATTCTCAACATTCTCTTTATCGCCTTTTTATATACGGGAATAATTATACTATTTTTTCCATTCTTGCGGTAAATTGGCGGTTCGATATATTCTATTTAGAAATCTTAATAGTCTTGCTTGAAATAGATCTCCTGCATATTTATACAATTCTGAATTTAGGTTGTCATCGCCAGGTGATTTACTATTTTTCGTCTTCTTTAATGCTTCTTAATAATAATAATAATAATAATAATAATAATAATAATAATAACAGAGTTTATTATTATCACTAGGGTGCGAATTTTAGCATACCTATTTGCATGTTTTATTCCTTAGATGCCAATCACATGCTACTATTATATAAATGCAGTACAATTTATTTGTAACCAAATGTCAAGTTTTTATAGTGCATATATATGCATATTTAAGGAGTTAGGGCATATTTCAGCTTTTATTACATATGAAAGCATATAATTCCGTTATTTTTTTTAGCAATCTGGTGTTTGAACCAAGATTAAGAATATGGAAAATCGGGAAAATGGAATACAGAAGAAACGCATACATTGAATATTTTATTTATGACAATCTGACATCATGCAGACAGTAAACTGTTGTCGGCGAATCATTGTGACAATTGCGCAGTAATCAACAAAACGCTCATAGTTAAATGCATTGCTGACTCTATGAAAAAATACAGAGTGTTAGTGGTATGAGTGCACAAATTTTAACAGGAGGTTCTTTGTATGAAATAGAACCAATAATTCTAATGACATATTTTTCTACAACGCATAATTGAACCAATGAAAAATAAATTGTGTGGAAAGTTTCGTTGCCGATATTTTCATATCTTTTTAAAATTTTAAGGTTTACTATGAATGTCGCGATACATATTAAAAAGGTGAACAATTCATGTTCTTTGTCTTTTTCGCTTAAAGTGAACAGTTTATTCACAAATTAATGCCCAAATTTTATTATCTCTACGTTCCGTGTAACTAAGCCATTAGTATTCTACGTGGCAACGTTGCATTCCTTGGAAGTACGATTTCCTACATTCAGTGCGGAAAAAAAACCACGTGTGGTGATGTGCCCATAAACTCTTCATCTTCCTTCTCGTCTTCAAAATTTATAATTCAGAACGACTTAAATATTGAAACATTAATGATACACGATGTCGTCCAAAGTGAATAACTGTTTATATTAGCAATGGATTTCTACTAGTGTGTTGGCAACAAACCTGTTGACGTAGATCAGGCCTGCAGAACCCGTAAGTAGGGGAAATATGACGTCAGCCTCAACTCCACGTCTATTGGGGATGATCAACTTCCGCGTAGAGTTGTTTACATTCTCTGCCCGTGCAAGGTCCATCAATGGCGGCACTGTAATTTTCAAAAAAGATTGTAATAAATCCATTGTACTTATAACCCTTTATCTCGTTTCAAGGTTTACAATAATTCTAGCATAATTATATTATGCTAGAATTCCTGTCGGTAGTTTCTTTGAGATTTCTTTGCACCTAACCTGCTTTAGAATTTCGAAAACTTTCCTCCTATCATCATCATCTACGGCAGACGTCTCAATAGGGCCTTCTCAGAGCATTTCCTCCTCTTTCTCTTTTCAATGTAAGAGTGAAACAAGATGCAGGAGCAGTTCGTGTATCTCCGGATGACGTCATTGACCGCGACGTTTGAATAGACATCTGCAACCGCTACGATGTAACAGTCAGTCATTGTGTCCATCTCCGAGGAAAGAATGTTCTTATTAGCGCAAATGTATGAAGAAATAAAAGATTTCATAAGGAAAGCGAAATTGTGGGAGACGCAAGTTTCAGTGGGTACCACTTTATTAATCCAAAATTGTTACCTGATTTGAATCAAGACCAGTGTAACAAATATAATGAAATACTGAAGGACTTGAGAAAAGAATTTCAGACCAGATTTAAGATTTGAATACTTCTAATTTAAAATAATTGCTTGTGAATTTCTAAGATGTTTAGGTTATTTTTAATTATTGAAAACATTACGAAATATATTATTTAACTATTATTGTAATTAATATATTAATATTAGCGTAACGTAAGAATACTTACTTTAACAACCAACAAGTTTAATTGTAATTTTATTATTATTATTATTTAATTGAATTTTATTTTATTAAATATAGTATAAACTTAAAAAAGAGCGATACCAAGAACCTTTACTAGAAATGAAATATTGTTATTGTTTGGTCAACTGTCTGAACCTCACAAGTGATACCAACAAGGCACCACTTATGAGTCAACTAGGCCAGGAGATAATGGAGTAAGGTGGCCAGTTCCTTGTGCTTAAATAGGGGAAGACCGTGTATATTGGACCACCTAAGTTTGAATGGGCGTAACTCACTTATCATATTGAGAAAAATGTCCCTGAATTTTTATGATGGTAGATTGCCATAATAAATCCCTAAGTAGAATAAGACTTCACTAATTTTAATTCTAGTACTTCAAAAATAAAATTTAATCAAAATTTTGAAGCCGTGTAACTTGAGCCAGGGTCGTGTAATATGAACCAGAGGATCGTGTAACTTGGACCAGGCATATTAAACACATTTAACTCCTATAATGTTGTTTATTCAAACAAAAATTTGTGTCAAGCAATGATTTCACATACAACAGTAATAAAATAGTTCATCTGTAATTGTTGCACATTCTTCGTGGGCCCATTTTCCACACCGATTGCACTGAATCCAGTCTTTGTTCTCACTTTCACCACAAATAACACAGCGTGTTTTGGATGTCACCTTAACTTTCGAATGAAATAATGTTCTCTTCTTTGCGGCCTTCCCATCTGATTGTTGCTGCAGAGCATTCTTGTGTGGCGTATCGGTCAGCACCACGCCAGATGCATTGTATCTCGTTCCGTATTTTCTCTGTCCAGATTTTGAAGACGAAGGCAAAGGGCTTATTTCCTTCACTGACATATTCTGTGAGACCAGAAAGTAGCTCCACATTGTCTCCCATCTTTTTCTCTGCTGATGCTGCTGTTGTTGCTCCTTCCACTTCTGCTGCCCGAGATGCTGATGGTGATGGCTCACCATTCAAAGGCCGATCGGTCACCAAAGAAGGCTCGAAATCAGCCTCTGAAAACACATTTCGGTCGACAGCCAAAGACCAGTGTGCCTGAAGCCATTCATTGCAATCTGCATATTTGCTGCTCTGTGGAATGCCACTCCTACCAGTGAGGCAATGTGCTGGACATTCAGCCGCTGTCCTGGAAGTGCCCTCATCTTCGTTGATATGGCAGCTGACATGAATGTGTTCAGAGGTTTGAAGAACGACACGTGCAGCGGTTGGAGACGGTGCGTGCAGTGCGACGGTAGAGATAACACAATCACACCGAACTGACGGCAGATCTCAATCGCTTTCAGCGACTGCGTATGGCTACTGTGACCATCTAAAATCAACAATACTTTCTCCTCAGGGCTGGGTTTGACAGTTCTAATGAAGTGCCTAATCCATTCACAGAATGTGTCAGAATCCATCCATCCCTTATCCTGACAGCGGAAGATGGTGTTAGGAGGTGCTCCAAATGTGAGAGACTCCATCATTTTTTTCCTAGCGTAAATCAGTATAGGAGGCACAAAGAAGCCACTCGCACTCATGGCATACACTCCTGTCACATTCTGACCTCGCTCACACGAAGAAATGGCTCCAACCTGATGTTTTCCCCTCTGTGCCAGAATCTTCTCTTGGCGTTGAACGACAGTGTGGGATGTCTCGTCCATGTTGAATATTCTGGCAGCAGTTAATTTGTGTTGGTCGACAAGTTGTTCCAATGTGTCAAAGAACTTGCCGACTACAACCCTGTTGAATCCTGAAGCCCTGGCAAGTGATGTGGCTTCTGGCTGCCTAAGGCGAAGTTCGGGATGGCGCTTCATAAAGCCGGAAAACCATTCTTTGCCGGCAGACTTCGTTTCCTTGTTAAACCGAGTGGCAAGTTTATTCTTCTCTGCAATCTCGTATGCTAATTGCATAACACTTCTCTGTGTCAGTCTGAAATTAAAGAATAAGCAGATTAAGTATTAGGCCTATATTAAGTTTGATTGAATTAAGTTGTAGGCCTAATGTAGGCCTAATATACATTTTGCTGTAATGTATTTACCCATAGAATATTTTTTCTAGCTGCAGAAGATGTGTCACAAGATCATTTTCAACCTCTTGTGACAAGTCAAGTGGGTGACCGGGCTGTCTAATTTTTTAGCATCCTTCCTTTTGTTGTATCTTTTAAGGGTGGCACTAGGTATATTATACCTTCGTGCAGCCTCATTGACGCCAACCCCTTCCGATATTGCAACTAAAGCGAGTTGCAGATTTTCTTCTTTCCACTTCCCATACACTCCCTTCGCTTTTCTTGCCTGTCTTGTAGTCATCTGTAAAGAAATGGCGAAAGCAGAATTCGCTAAAAGTTGTAATTGTCGACCCACCAAATGAAACGAAGTCTTATTACATAATTTAAGAAATAAAATATTATTAACATTGAAATAAACTAAAGTAATGTTTTATAATATTATTATTTATATAATATTATATAAATAATATTATAATTATATGTCCTTACAAAATTTTCATCCACTGACCTCTGATTTTTGGAAATTCACACTAGTGAAGAAATAATGGACAATTTTATCTTCTAAATTTGTTATATTGTAAGGGCTGGTACATTTTAGCATTGGCTCAAGTTACACGCTTTGTGATGGTTCAATTTACACGCATTGTAAAAGAAACACTTAAAATTATTTACGTAAAAACTACTTTACAAACATTGATATAAATTTCACTCAACTTACCTCAAACACTGGTATTTCTTCGTATGTATAAGGCAGTCTTGTATTTCTAAACGTCTTCGCACAACACGCTGTCAAACTATTGTGAAAAGATTTGAAGAATTTGGGGACAGAATGTTCGACACCGTTATGACCATGTCAAGCCAACCCTTCATAATGAGATTTATGGACAGTTGCCTACCATGTAGAAGGTTCAAAGCGCTGTATAAAGTACCTTGCAAACTATCCTGGAAATAGTGATTGCATCGGTGGATCAAGTTACACACTGGTCCAAGTTACACGGACTTCCCTAATTACGTAACATGTATGGTTCTTCGTGCTTCAGATGTCTTCTTTTTACTCATTGATAGTATATAATTAGAAAATAAATGTATTATTATTATTATTATTTTTTATTATTATTGCAAACTACTTAAGAAATTCCTTCCGAAAACAACCGTCTATTGTGACAGTGCAGCTTTGTGGCATTTCTTCCGCGACAGTTACAACTTAGCTCGCTCATGCTTGTAACATTAATCAGCGATCGGCTATCTTCGGGTACTGCGCTTATCTCTTCAGCTGATTACGTTATTTACACTCGCTCTCTGTGACAACTTTTATGCGTTGGCCTTGAGACGCCTGATCTACGGAAACATAAATTTATGGCATTTAAGTAATGAACCTGAAAATCACTATTAATTTCAATTGGATATGAATACAAGTGACGTCCTTAATTTGACTGTATATAAATAAATAATCAATATACAGTTCGTAATAATGAACTTACCCGAAAGTTTGTGCATTCCACAATTCTTAATATGGGCTTTGTTGAAATATGGTTTCATATTGAAATGACGAGTAGAAATAAATTGGATGGGACACAGTACTGTAAACAAGCAATTCTTTCGTCTTCAACAACAAAATAATCATATTCCCATTTCCTTTGGAAGTCCTCTTTAAACTGCAGTACGCGTATTGTGTATTTATTTATTTGACTGGAGTGCGTTACAATGTTGAATGACAGCATTGACATCCGGTCATATAGCTATCACTCACTTATCAACGTAAAATTTATTTATCGTCCTATTACTAGTAAAACCAGTTAAGATCAGTAATGCAAGTTTTGTAAAAACAGGAATTAAAACTTTATCAATGCACGAAAAATAATAATAAATTCTTCAAATAAAGTAATTGATTTGTTGCCTGCATGCAACATTTCGGACTTATTTCTTTTTAGTAGAATACAGAGCACGGAAAGACAAGTCGGGGACGGTACTTAACTTATTTTACACAAAAAGTGGACTTAATCGGCTTTACTAGTAATAGGACGATATCTACATAGGTAGAATTTCTTACATTATTTGCACACATACATTTTAAAATTTATTTTACATGTCTTTAAACTTATTTATTTCCTTCATTCATTTTCCTCTTACTTTATAAAGGTATGTTCCTAAGGATTTTATTATGTGTTCATTTGTAATTCTTGATAGAAAATGAATGTTGATGCAGCCGAGCGTAATTAGAATGGTATGACCGCACTGGTAGAAAAGGAGGGTGGGGTAAGAAAGGGCTAGTAAGGCAGTCGCTCTGAGGAGCTACAGTTCTGCAGGTCTAACATACATGAAAACACGTTTTAACTTTTTAAAAATGTTTTCAATTGCAATTAATTATTACTTATAATTATAATATTGTAGTAGAAAAAATAGCGTGTAATACATTTGCGGGAAGAGCCAGTGCAAAACTCGTACTACGATTGGAGCACTCACTTGCGCTCGAGCTCCAAATTTCATACCGGTTTTACAAAGAAGCCCTTCCCGCACTAGCATTACAATACACAATTTCAGCGTTACAGAATATTCCTTACCTACACTATTCCAATTTTCAATATTCTGCTTATGGGGACAGGAATTTTCCGTATTAGTTAACATTAAAAATAAGAAAGAAACGAGGACTACTTCGTTAGACCAAAAATTACGAATGTGTATCTCCCATTCGTCCTCGTATTAAACAATTGTGATAAAGTAAACAAGCTCAAATTCTTCGTTGGATTATAAAATGGCGAAGTTAATAACTAAACTTTTTAAATTACTGGAGTTTATATTACAATTCTATAGTTGTCTAAGATTATCTAGTAAATAACATTATTAAATTATTTAATACTATGCCAGCCTTGCATGTTTTCCTAATTTCCCATTATTTTTTTGTTCGTAGCTCTCTCTTTCAGAATCGATGCTTCGGGATGGCTCTTTCAATCGGTCACTACGTTAGCTAACTTTATTAAATTACCACCACCACCACCACCACCACCACCACCACCACCACCACAAAAATCCTAATTTAATTCATGGTTTTGTCTCTCAAGGAGATTTCTTCGGTGAAGTACGTCTTACGACCTACGTGAGAAGTAGACAATTGGGGTTCATGTGTCTGGAGCCAAAGCTTGGACATGGTGATCACATGTTATGAAGAGTAACATGATGCATTTTAACACGATTAGGACTAAGAAATCGAAGTAGTGAAATTGATATATTTTCCCGCTAAATATAATTGCCACCCCTCCCATGGCCGGTATTTTAGTCCTCATAAGATGACTTTCAACGTAGCCTATACTCGTACTTTGGAATGATGAAATATTAAATGGATATATGTTGCTATACAGGCAGAGGACACAGCATTATTCTAACAAACCTAGACCCAAACACAGTCTTTGTCCATCATAACTTTGTTAACTTCAGGTAAGAAGTCTTAAGCACAATGTGTACAAAATTCATTACAAAGACATTATATTTTATAATATCTCTAGAATAGACAGATTCATCTCATTTTTCTTACAAAATCTCTTATTTCTGAAAATAATGTTATCTTATTTATTTTATGCTCGACCATGCCCTTTAACGGACCTCATTAAAGTACACCTATTCATTAGAGTTCAGGTTTTCCACCAATCAGAAAGCACCATTGTAACAATATGAAAGCGCAAGTATTATTCTCGGATATGCAATCGAAAGACATCTAGCGAAACGTCACGGAGGCTGGAAATCCAATACTGTTGCAGAAGGTTATGTTCTGTTACTATAATAATTAGCGTTAATTGTAAATAATATTCAAATAAATTCAATTTGTCATCTCGTTTTTTAATGTCTAAATCAATTTCCAGGTTATATCAAGATTAATGCTTTTTTTTTTTACTCTCTAGATTATATCAAGGTCAATGACATTTGTTCCTCGGAAAAAATCAATACTTTCGCGTCTGCGCACATCTCACAATTTACGAAATATTGCACAAGGTCACTTCCGCCCCCCAGTCAGATAAGAATAATATGAATACTTATGAATAATTTCAAGTTAGAAATATGGTCGAGCATAAAAAGTGGTATGAAACTTGCCTATAATGGTAATTAAGACGCTCGTATGAAAATTATGAAACTCGCTTGCGCTCGTTTCATAAACATACTCGCGTCTTAATTACTACCATTATAGGCTCGTTGCGTAATGTACTATTATAGAACGCCGTATACGTTGGAACATTTAGATTTAGTCGCCTACTGTTGTCACGACCACGAGTAATTTCTGGTTAGGTCTTCAGGGATTCATTTCTGTTCAAACGAATTTATACTGCATAAAATTGGAATTGAAGAAATAGATTTTGAGTAGACCTACTTGCACTTGTGCATCGACACTGATTCCAGAAATTATCCAAATTACTATCATGTGTTATTTCATTAAATTATTTGTTCACAGATTGCAACGGAAGGAAAAATATTTGAACGTGAAATCGCGATGTTGAGAGACGTAATACCAGCGCTGAATCGACTTATAGAAGAAATTCTACCAGGAAAGTGTCAGCCTTTTGCAGCTAAATATGTTTATTCGTGCAATGGACCACATCAATCAACAATTATTCTCGAAGATCTCAAGAGAGAGGGGTTCAAGATGGCCGAGAGGACAACTGGTTTGGATATGGATCATTGTCTTCTTGTTATGAGAACTTTGGCTCGTTTTCATGCCGCATCTGTTGCCCTTAAAGACAGAAATCCTGAAATTCTACAACCACTTATGACTAGTGAAGTGTTGGATGTAATGGGAAAGTCATTTAAATATTCTTTTCCACCTATGTTCACCAACGTGGCAGAAAAAATTAAGAACTGGCCAGAAAATGGAGAAAGATATTATAACAAAATACTGAATCTTGCTCCCGGTTCGGCGGCAAGATATGTTGAAGAACGAAAAAGAGATGAAAACGACTTCAATGTGTTAAGTCATGGAGATCTCTGGATCAACAACATGATGTTCGCTTATTCGAAAGACAACAAATGCCCTTTGGATTTGAGGTAAGTTTGTCTGTACCTCAGATTGAGATCATTACATGGTATTCATTATGCCCAAGAGCTTTAGAGTGAAGAGACTAAATTGTTAGCCGTTGTGAGAATGTTTACCCTATTATTTTAAACTCAATTCTTAAAAAAGACTTTCATTGCACTTTATTTCATACTGATGTAGGCTACATTTTTTTTCTCGTAGAATCTAATATCTGGAACGTTATGTCATGTTTACCCTATTATTTTAACTCTCATTGCACTCTCTACTTCGTACTGATGCATGCTACACATTTTTTCTCGTAGAATCTAATATCTGAAACGTCATGTCGTGTTTACCCTGTTATTTTAAGCTCAATTCTTAAAAAAGACTCTACTTCGTACTGTTTGCTATATACTTTTCTCATAGTATCTAATATGTGGAACGTCACGTCATGTTTACCATATTATTTTAAGCTCAATTCTTAAAAAAACTCTCATTGCACTCTCTATTTCGTACTGATGAGGGATACATATTTTTTTTCGTAGTATATAATATCTGCAACGTCACATTTCTCGATGCACATACAGAAATTTTCAAGTCCGAAATTAGAACCAAATAGGAAACAGCAAGTTGCCTGCCATAAAGTAGCTTCCTAGTAGTGTAGCTGTTACATTTATGTTTCCAAAATGATGGTATTAGTCCTAATTCTGGAAATGCAGTTCACTAATTTAAATTAATTATATATACGCGAAGCGTTTCCCTACTTGCAAATAGGATACCTTGAAGAGTCTATTTTTATAGAGCTATATATAATGCTGACTAAGACATGGCAAGCACGGTAGATGCAAGTTATTTCTTTATTTTCTTTGTTAACTTTTAACGTCTGCATGAAATCTTTTTCAAAAGAAATGATTGGATTAAGATGTACAAGAATGTACAAGAATAATATCTACTCGATGATGTACTGTACAGTACGATTATTTAGTCCTGACAGTCGCCGGCGATCTGCACCTTGGTCAGGCGAGTCCATTAAGTTACGCCAAGGGATGTTCAGGTTAGTCTGTTGCCTGCAGTCAGAGCGATCGGATGTCTCGCATGCGGTATAGCGTTGTGTTTCCAGTACAGTTGAGCTGTACTGCATTCCTTTAGCGACCGCTCGCTCTTATCTCTACTTCGGAACTCTCCCCACTACTTCTATGACATCCCCTTTTTCGCGTCGCTCAGCTGTCAGGACTAAATAATCGGGCTGTACAATGGACATGTTCATATAGTTGTCACGATACCAATACATGACCTGTTGTTTCAATCTCGCTGCTGTTGGGGTAATAATAATTTATTCAGTAACAAGATTTTTACATTTATATTACAGGTTTGTCGATTACCAACTGAGCTATTGGACGACTCCAGCAGTAGATATTCATTATTTCCTCGAATCCAGCGCTTGTAATGACCTTCTGAATAAAACTCATATTCTTATTGAAGAATACTATCGAACGCTTGAAGAGACTTTAACTCTGTTCGGATATCAACATTTACTTCCTCGACAGAAAGAATTCAACGATCAGCTGAACAAGAGAGGAGTCTTTGCCAGAGACTGTGCGTTAGTAAATCGCCGTACTGCACTAGTTGACCGAAACAAAATTCCTGATATGAACAGTAACTCCACCTACATGGAATCTCTGAAAATGCTATTGCCTCTCTTCGAAGCAAATGGTTGGTTATAAATTAACGAAAATTAAAGTGTTTTTGATAAAGCAGAGGTTACTCAGGTGCATTGAAAAATCATGCTGACAATTACGGCGGACAACGTAGCAGTTGGGGTTTTATTCGGGGTACTTACACCCATTTCACCAATTTTGGCATCAAAATCATTCGATTTGATCACCACTCCATTATCACCATTCCATAGGATTTTCCAATTACTGACTAGTAACGCAGAATGGCCTAGGGACGAGAGTTACTAAGGGTTAAAAAAAATTGTTTATATTTGCAACTTTGAAGGATATTAGTTTAAAATTAACTTAAATTCTGTAAAAATATTAATGATCAATGTACACCCTTCCACACAGAAATTGGTCGCTGTTCAAAGACTAAGTCCCACCTCGGAATAGCTCTCGAATCATCGTGTGCGCTGTGTTTACATGCGTGCGTTTTACATAGAAAGATTAGAAGCCCGGTCTTTGTAACGAAAAGAAATAACTCTATCGTTAAGCCATAAAGGGTTCGTAGGAAATAAGTAGTTCCATAACACACAGATATGTCGCTGCTGCTTGATTTCATCCTCAGACCTCGATCTTAAAATTTCTCGCGTTAACCCGAACGACACTGACAAATTCATGCTACAGGGGAGCGACCATTTTCCGTGTCAAAGGGTGAACATAAGAAAATTTAACTTTTATTATCACTTTATTCGCTGAAATCTTTAGTTTCAAGATTTCTGGTTGCCTGCTGTGTAAGCGTAAGTGGAGGGACAGACCTAGAGTCCTATAGGCATTCAACAAGGAAAACTCAGTGCGTAGAAACCAGCGGGCGTGACTGTCTCGCGCAGATGACGTATGCTCCCGTTCTTAGCATGCTCTCAAGCCTACTGCAGTGGGAGTAAGAGGGGCAGGGGAGACTGTTGTACCTTTAAACACTTTTCACATTCTTTTTTTAATTTTGGGAAATTAAATTTTTTAAATAAAAAAATTCTTGAAATAATTATTGAAGATTCCTTTACAACTTCCTGCATCTATTTTCCTGTTTTATAGATCTATTAAGGATGTAAAAAATAAAATGTAGGGATATATAATGTGTTCAAAGGTACAACAGATTGGTGTACCTTGGAACATACCCTCTTTTTTGTTGGAACACATGAAATATAGGTGGGAATATACCTGTAAAAACTGATAATCATATTTAAAATGTATTTGCAATCATAACCAGAGCAGGCTTCTCTGATTGAGATTTTATTTCTTGGAGGAGCAATAACTGCTTGAACAGCTTTCTTCAAAGCATCCGGATCAACTGGGGGCCTCTTAACTCCAGACTTACTTCGTGACATGATCTTAAAATAAAAGAAAAACAAAAACCGATAGTATTGTGTACTTTGGAACATGTTCCATGGTACAAGATGTTTTGTGTTCAAAGGTGCACTTTTAAACAAATATGGCTCCCAAAACTAGAGAATCGAATAAATCATGGAAATTAAAAATATGTTATTACTCACCAGATGATAGGAAACACACCGTACTTGAAATATATGAACAAATACAATCTGGTTTTGTGTTAGGAAACATATAGCAATGAACGAAATGTTTACTTTTGGTACTAAAAAAACTTCTTTTGTTCACGGAACTCACTCTGATCACGAACCGAATTGTACACTAACGCACAGGTAAACAAAACTCAATGCGCCATCTCACTCCATATGTACTCGGTTGCACTCTAACTTCACTTCATTCTTAAGTTGTCTCGGATCCTAAGCCTGCTTATTGCTTTTAAGGTACTCGGTGGTTCATTGCCTCCCTCACATAAGCCCACCGTCGGTCCCTAACCTGAGAAAGATTAATCCAGTTCCTACCATCATATCCTACTTTCCTTAAATCTATTTTAATATTATCCTACCACTTACGCCTGGCCTTCCCAAAGGTATTTTTCCCTCCGACCTCCCAACTAACACCCTATATGCATTTCTGGATTCGCCCATACGTGCTACATGCCCTGCTCGTCTCAAACGTTTGTATTTAATGTTCTTAGCCTCTTATCCCCAAAGATTTTCCTAAGCACCCTATTCTCAAACACTCAACCTCAGTTCCTCTCTCAAAGTGAGAGTCCAAGTTTCACAATCATACAGAACAAACACAAAAAAACATAAAATCACATAACACTAAACATAACATAAAATCACATAGGCTAACACAAAACATAACATAAAATGACATAACAAAACACTTACGGTAACATAAAATCAGATGACACAGCATAAAATCACATAACACAAAACTTAACATAAAGCCACACAGCCCTAATACAAAACATAACATAAACATAAGATAACTTAAGAACGTAACATGAAACATGACTATAATAAGATGGAGCTCAACTGCACAGCTTACAGCTTTGGCTATAAGTCCCATATGAACAGTTTCAGTAAGAAAAATGGTCTGTGTCTTTATGGGACTTCACTTGTTTGTGGGCAACAAGTTTCGCATGATTATGTAATGTATGTACCAGGGCTGGGAATCGGGAGCGGTACTAGACTCTAAACGGGGACGCTTAATATTCATCCGTCACTGAATCAACGCTGCGTGCTGTTCGGCGGGGAAGAAAGGGGATGAAGAGAAATCATATGGCTCCCCGTGGGAGAGTAGAATCCGCTCTTGCTGCCCAGCCCTGGTATAGACCGTCAGCATGAATAAATATATAATAGGATGCGAAACTTACTAGAGGCGCTGTTGTAGAAATTGATCTTGCTGCCATCTGTTTGTGGGAGGGGCGTTATTACATCTAGCAGCGCACCAAGTAGCGAAAAGAGTAATTTTCCATGCATTTAGCAGCGCACCTGGTGATGAAAATGTTAAACTGTGCAGAAAGTTTTCCTCCCACCCTTATCGATATTCAAAACTAACCAAATTTAAAATAAAACATTTACAATTTTATTCCTCAACATATTCTATAAAAATTCTTACCGGAGCCAAAACAGGAATATAAAAGAGACGATGTGTTTTACACTACCCGATTAAAATATAACCAGACAGAGAAAAAAATAAAGCAAAACTTAGATAATTGGGACTGTATTCTTCGGGTACTTATTGTACAGCACAATGGAAAAAATCGCAAGAACTACTTAGATAGTTCAATTCATTATATTATTATTATTACTTTACAATACATTCAACAACACTATTTTTACAACGTCCATAAACATCACTGTCTAACATACACTGAGCTTATACACACACGTATCACTTTGTTCAGTTATTATGCAAGTTTCAGCCCGCCATCTCGGGTTCTCGGCTCCTCGACTCTCCCGTACAGCAATATCTCGAACTGATAAATAGAGAACTCTGGGTAATGTACCCAACACGTAGTTCTAATGTTCACCACCTACGACGTTGGGCGCTGATCACCTTATTTCAGACCCCCAAATCCAGATGGTGCTGACCGCAGTTTCGCATCTTATTATATATTGGATGACAGCGACGTGAGATTCGAACTCACGACCAGCGTCCCGAGAGAAAGCAGATCGCGCGGGACGGCGCGCGGCGGAGAATAAATAAGGGGAAGGGCCTACGCGGCGAGAGTGTGGAGAGGTTTGCGCGCGCATCTTCTGCTTGCCTAGAGAGGCCGAGAAATCCGTCGCACCAAGTGGAAGACTCGCGAATTCGAACTTTCGAGGCTACGTCGCTGTGGTTATAAATTACTGTCGCGAAGGAACGACAAGAGTTTTCAGTTATTCAGTCAGTGAGTAAGCCAGAGCAAGCAAGCCAGTCTTGTGTACCGGAGTTCGACTCGAGTGTGCGTCCGCAACTGTATCACCATCCGAAGGCCTGAGTTCGAGTGCAGTGGACCGCAGTTGGAACCTATAGTTCGAGTGCAGTGGACCGCAGTTGGAGGGACCTGAGTTCGAGTACAGTGGACTGTCTCTGAAGGTCTGTGGTTCGAGATACTGTGAACTCGTGACTGAGCTAGAAGAACTGTGAACTGAGAACTGATAGTTCTGATTTGTAAATAGTGCTTTGTAAATATTAGTTAAGATTAACAGTTCATTGTTGTTCGTAATAGTCCAAGCAAATTGTCATTGCCGTCAGTGGAGTGCTATAAAGAATACTGTGTTGAGTGAAAATTCTATTGTTGACGAGAGCGTTTAAGGTGAATTGTAGAAAGGAATTATTGTTGGAAGAATAAAATCCTATTGTTGAGTTGAAATAAAATTCACAATATTTATCCATGCCGTCAGTCAGCAACTAGATCTCAAGCCGAGTAGACGTACGGTAGTTCTAGAAATTGAAGGATCAACATATAGAGAGCGATGCTGTAAGCTGAAGTATTACTCGACTAATGCCAGTGGAGTCCTGCAGCCCGGAGCCGTGGCGCTACTGATCCTGCGTTCGTAATACCGCATCGCGATAGTTCACATTACGCCCGCGGCTCCACTCGCCTGCCTTGGTCGAGTAATAAAAAAGAGTCGTCGGGCAACAGGAACAGCAGTAGACGAAAATAAAATAGATCTGGATTTATGGGTGTATACATCAAGAATTGAAAGGTTTAGCATAAGAAGAGCGAAAGAAGAGAGAAGAGGGAGAGCGAGAAGAAGAAAGAACTAAAATGGGCAACTGGAGCAGTTATAGTGATGGTATTAATAATGGGAGGAATTCAAATGAATCTGGGTCAACGAGTGTGAAGAACAAAGAGGAGAGAGTTAATTAAAAAAGAAATGAAATTAGGGTTCATAAAATTAATCGGGAAATAAAACTACAGCTACAGGATTTCAGTCAGACAATAACAAATTTTAAGACAATCATGGAGAACAACAACAAAAAAATTGAAGAGCTGCAACAGTTAAATAACCACTTGGAAAAGAAAATTAGTGATTTAGAAGATAACCAGAGGAAGAAGAATTTGATAATTTTCGGTATAAATGAGGACGAAAGAGAGTATGGAGAGAAAACTTACAATGCAGTCCGAAGAGCGTGGTGGAAGCTTTTCGAAGTAGATCTAGATGATCACATAGAAGAATAACAATATATAATTTAATGTTGTTCCATCACTGACTTAACATATCACATATAAGGTATAAAACCTTTATATTACATATTTAATTGTTGGTATTAACGTTTTCGTCACTACATGCGTCATGATCAGATACCATAATTGCATTCATAATATAATAATCTCTGTTTTTATATCAAAAGTTAAAAAGCTTAAACTAATATACATAAATAGATATAAAATTACAAGTCTTCATGATTTAAAATAAAATTAAAATTTTGGGAAATATCATAGTATGATGAGCAGGGAACGGATTTATATGGACTAAAAATATATGAAATATGTAAATATATATGTAGTTATTTTTACCAAAATATGGAATTAAATATGGATTTTTACCAAAATATGGAATTAAATATGGACTTAAAATTATAAAAAAATGACTATGTACGTTAAATATTGGTACATTTTAATCAAACTAAACAAAAAATATAATGGACGTACCTTATCTTCCAATGTAGTTTCAACAAAACACAATTTTTATTGTCTGTTACCATAACAATAGGTCACAAACATTTCTTTCAAGTGCTGAAAAGTGAATCTTCTTCTATTGTCTCTGAGGATAGATTTATACTGACTAAAAGAGCGTTCGACGTCACAAGAAGTAACTGGTACATAATTCAATTTCACAATGTCTGCTGGGGATAAGTCCAAGTTAATCTTCACTGTTGATTCACCACTCATCACAGCAACAACCTTTTGTAGTTCTTCATATCCAGGGTTTTAAAGTACAGTGTCCACCTTTAGCTCTTACTGCATCTGCAACTTTACCTCTACCACGATTCAGTTGTTCCACAGTACTATTTATAATTTCAAAACTTTCAGATAGTGAAAGGTGCCTATTTTGGAGACTTTTGAGCGTTTTTATGATGCATGAAAATGTATGCTGAATGTGAGCTAAGTCATTCTTCACACTTATGTCACAGGTAACTGTTTTCGCAGTATCAATTGAGACTGCATCTTCAGAGTCCAATGCAAGGAGAACATTGTTAATAGAGTCTATATGTTCGGCATAATATTCAACTGCTTCTAGCCATGTACCCCATCTAGTTAAAATTGGCTTTGGTGGCAATGGAATTTCAGGGTACATTTCTTTCAACACGTTAACTCTACTGGGAGCTTTGAGAAATACTTTTTTCACTGATGAAATCAACAAATCTACTTTAGGGAAATTGTCTCTGACCACTTCTGCCACACGATGAAATGCATGCGCCACACAAGTAAAATGAGTCAATTTAGGATATACAACAGATAATGCTTGTCCAGCTTTGACCATATAAGGGCAGCATCGCTAATAAAGAATAACACATTATCGTACATAATACCCTTTGGCCACAGGATACCCATAGCTTCGTTGAACAGTTTAACTATAGTTTTGTTATTGCACTTTTTCTAGAACATCACAATGTAAAAGAATTCGTTCAGAATATTGTTCACTTAACAAACCGATAACTACATTACCAACAAGTCTACCTTCTTTGTCGGGAGTCTCATCAATGGAAACCCAAATTGAACTATCTTTAATTTCATCTCTTATCTTCTGTATTGTCTCATCGTAGATGGATGGAGCATACGTCTTCCTAAGTGTTGACTCATCCGGGATTGTATGTTGAGTATATTTTTCAAGGAATTCCCTGAAGACCTTATTCTTTAGTTTGTAGAGAGGAATATCAGCAGAGATGAGAGAACGGCACAGGTCGATGTTAAACTCAGATCTTACATTCGATGTTGTTGGTTGTGTTAAAAACAATTGTCTCTGCTTGGAATTTAGTTGTTTGTTGGCCTGATGTTTACTAGTTGTAATGTGTTGTTGCACCAGGAACTTTTGTGTAGATGATACTGCACACTGACACAAATTACAAAATAATATTTTATTGTCAGTTGATAAACCATCTTCTTTAAATTCTGAAATGTAACTTGTTAGTTTTGATTTTAAATTGACTGAATGACGTACTTTTGGCATATTTACCGTCTTTATAGTATGATTTACAAAACTGAACCTATGTGTACTCTGACTGGCATTTAACTGTTGAGCTGCACAACTGAAGTCTGTTAAAAATTTTAAATTAAATTAATACAGTTTTGTAACTTACTTTCCCATTGTTGATAGGACTGCTAATTTTCAAATAACTCTGATGTTAAAGGGATTACTGAACATGTGTTTAAATCTCTATTGTTGAAATGTATTTTTAAAAGTTAATGGAATTTTGTTTTGTTTTTATTGTTAAACCTAATATAATATGGACTGTTTTATATGAAATATGGAAAATATATGGAAATTAACGAAAATATGTACTAAACTCTAAAATATGGAAAAATATGGAAAATAAAAGTAGGATTTTCAACCCTACACATTGTGAAACATAAAGATAATGCAAAATATAAATTATATTAGCTTTATAAGTAAATATGTATTTACATATAAATCCTTTCCTGATGATGAGTATGAAGACTTGTTTACAAAGCAGATTTAACTGTTGTGTCATACAAATTTACTGTGAGTATAATGAAGTAACCATTTGAACCTGATATTATATTAATATGTTTATGTCTAATGCACAAATATTAAATCTGTGTTAAAATTAAGATTACAATTCAGACATTGAAGCATTTGTTGGAGAAGATTATTAACGTTGATAGTGAAGGTAAGGCGTCAGATGAAATGTTTCCTGTTGTGAACGTGTTCTATGTTGAAATTAGTAGCGTAGGATTAAATGTTATAAACGTATTCGAGACTTATTTAACCTTAGTCTCCGATCTAGGAGGAGTGTTGTATAACATTATGACGCTAGAAGATTTCCAAAATAATACTGATATTCAAGGAAGACCCCTCAATCTAAGAGCCATGTGGATTGTTACACATTGCGAAGTTAGTATTTTTATGGAGATTTACAAGACAGTGTATTTACATGTTGACTAGACGAGAGCTATATGGTGACAGTCACTTATTTAAAATCTATCACCACGCAGCGAATAGGGATTATAAAGAATGGACACTGTGCAAATTTTGCTGTGTTTTGTTTCTCTGTGCGCCAGCGGTTAGTTCCACTTTCAAGCGCTAGAGGTAGTCCAATCGAGCATACGCTAAGATAATAATTGAGAACAGAGTTGAGACAC
>JAJSOF020000013.1:55648561-55667676 GCA_025594305.2 Periplaneta americana
CCTAAATAATAGAGCAAACCTGATTTTCTGGAGTCATTGAGAATTGTTTCCAGTTTTACAAGAAAATGGCTTCATTTTCTTGCTTTCAATTACTTATTGGATTATGTTATCCATTATCGTCCATGGCTTGTTCCTTCTCTTTCATAGCTGTTTAAATCCATCATCATCATCATCATCATCATCATCATCATCATCATCACCATCATCATGAACTTTCAGGTTCAGGATCGTTTCGGCCTGTTTCTGAGCTTGTTAAACCTAAAGACATTACTGGTTTTAGTTTGTAGTCTAGTGAACTTTTCTATTCTTTCTATAGAGAAAGTGTATATTTTTTTATAATAATCAACAAAATCAGCATAATTGATACCTAAATCATCTGTCTATTTTTGTAACTTTATTTAGCGATTTCCTCTTGTCATTCGTATTTCGTATCTGCAAGTTAATTTGGTCAAGAATTATGCACGTAAAATATAATACTCATAGTAAAAGTTTAGTAGACCTAATGTCAAAACAAAAACACATAAATGATTTACAATACCAAAAAAAAAAGTATTTTATTTCGCGATGTTTTGTAATATGTGATAAGATAATTTTATTATTATTATCATTATTATTATTATTATTATCATTATAAACAGAACTATTTCCCCATTTGTTGAGAAATCGGACTGTCTTCAAAACCCGAGTCCAGACAGAGGATTAAGTATTCGGAAAACAAAAAGAGAAAGGTCTCAGAATTTATTATCCATTATAAATTCATTGGACAAACCTCTGGAACAAGGTTAAAGTCTTATAAGTATTTCGAATTAAAAGGAAGAAGTCTCAGTATGCCTCTAACATATGTTAAGTTCCACCTTAAATACTTACATTCTTTATTATGAAAATATTGGAAATTATTACATTACACATTGCTTAAAATTGCATATATCTACAGTCCGATTTTCAGAGAAAGTAAAATATCTTAACTTTAGCATTAAAGTTAGTTAATGTCTTTTATAGGCTCTATGTAATCTAGAAAACGAAAGTTAATCTATTTATTTGGGTACACATAAAACGATTTCATTTTATGTTTGTCATATGAATAATAATTTTAAAACATAAACTATAATAATATCATATACGACATGATAAATGATTGAATTATTCCAGAACGCATAAAGAATAATAAAAAAGCATATGCTACCTTCCTCATACCAAGTGTTTGTGCATAAGTGTCTTATTTACTGTAACTACACTTTATGCATTTTATTGCAGGTTCGTTGATTTTCAAATAAGCTATTGGGTGTCTCCAGCACTGGATCTCCAAAATTTTATCGTTTCCAGTACTTCTTGTGGACTCCTGGACAGCCCTAACATTCTTCTTCAAGAGTATTATTCTACGCTAGAAGAGACTTTAACACTATTTGGATACAAGAATTTACTTCCATCGTGGGAACAATTCAATAACCTGTTGGCTAAGCGAGGGCATTATGCTACAGCGTGTCTCCTATCTGTCCGTTGCTCTGTTGTATCACAACCAAACACATTTCCTGATAAAGACGGAATGTTCCATTACAGCGAAGCATACATGAAATCTCTCAAAAGAATTCTTCCCGTCTTCGAAGAAAAGGAATGGTTCTAGTCATATCAATGTATGTCTGAGATTGGATAATTACGTAGATAATGAGTACCAGAATTGTGTTAAGTGAATAAGTGTAAAAGGATTGTACATATAGGCTATAGTATGTAAGAGTACGTGCGTGCAAATATTTATATCAGAAAAATATTTTGTATAAGCCATTCGTTTTCTCGTGAAACCTTTGTGCGTCAGGGATAGAAGAATGTGGACTGAGAAGCTTCCCTTTCTCGCCACGATTCCATTTGTACCTAGCGAGCTCACTTACCCCAACATAAGGTTCATGGTATGAGCTATGGCGCACACACGTATCTGGTTGCAAGAGTTAACGGATGACCTATACGGAATTAACTGTAAATAATTTGAGAGACATGCACCATTTTTATAATGTTATGTTTAAGTGAAAAATAAAATATCTAGAAATGATAAAATGAGTGGAATGAGAGCAGTTTAACTAACTCCAAGTGAAACTTTTATTATATTTAATTCCAGGTAAGCAAAATTGTTGGTACGAATAAATTAAGAGGGTGAAAATGAGAATACTAGATTACATCTATAATCCTGTAGACAGAAAAAATCTGAAACTACTAGAAATGACTATGAAAGAGGAAGTAAAGGTAAAGGTATTTCATGCATGTTATGAGGCACTTGGAGATATGGAAGTAGATCTCCATGCACTCTTTGACCTCGGCACTAGAATGAGATGTGTTCTGCACCGTGCTGCGACCGCCTTTTTACCCCGGTATTCAATTTGACAGGAGGTTGAGTGAACCTCGGGGCCGTTCTGGAAATTTGGTCACAATAAAACCCTGTCAGCACCCAGGATCGAACCCCGGACCTTCCAATCCAAAGCCAGCTTCTATACTAACTGAGCTATCTGAGGAAATTGTAGGAGAAACAATTAAACGGTATGCAATCGCGCGTCCTTGCAAATGAAATTTGGGACTCTGAGGAAAAATGTATGAGAACTCCAAGCATGGTGGCCACTTATCTCACTTCTTTTTTTTCCATTCTATTAAAAGAACTTTTGAAGGGGGAAATGCCGAAAATAGACTAACCTAATGGTTACCACAAAAGAGGAAAAAATGTTGGAGAGCACCACAATTAGCAGCACGGCTGAACACCAGCACAGCAGGATCCTCGGATGTGTTAAGTGCCGTATTTCAACTGATTACACAGGGTCCCTAACTTTTAATTTTGTTACAGTTTTGCTAGATCATGAAATATTTTTCTAATTATTGACAAAGTCTCGTAAAATATTGTCATATTACAGCCTGATCCACACAGAAAAAAATGCACGATGCAGTGTTTAAATTCTATCAATAATAAATCAACTTCCAAAGAATAATGATACCGTATAATACGTAATAAATGTATTATCGTTTTTACTTCAATACAACTCCATAGGAAACGCCAGGTGGCGTTGACGACGTTAAACTGGTTGGACAAGGTCTTGAAAAAATGAATAAGAAGTTTTAAAAATAGTTTTATAGAAATGAGCAAAACATTGTGTTTTTCCAATTTTTTTCTTTGACATTCCGGTACCAATGTAACTCAGTCCAGGACACAGAAAATACCATTAAAATTCAGAACAATTCTGTGAAATCCAGGACTTTTGGCAACCCTGTCACTGATAGATGTATCAACTAGACTACACGGCAATGTCGAGTAAACTTGAATTAGGCCTACACAATATAAAGAATCGTGCAAGTTGAGAAATTATATTTTTTACCACATTTTACGCAAATTTTAAGTTGCATGAATTTCAAAAGTAGCATCGTGTACACAGTAATGAGAATATAATTGTACCATTCGAAAGTGACTTGAAAATTTGGATAAATTTCGTTGTGCAGCTTCATCATCCCAATGCGCTTGATATTACAAATGGTCAGAGATGGTCAAATGATGGATTTGATCAAGATGATTATTATTTTATTTTAAACAGTACGTGTTAAATCTGGTATTATGTTTTCAGTAATAACTACTGATGAGAATTATATGCATTAACAATTCTAAAATATGCATGCAAATATGCACTTAAACATTCCGAGAACAAAACACTAGCCATATAATGGAAAAGATAAAAAAATGACATTACTTTATTAGTTGTTGCCACATGGCTTATTACTAATTTAATGAAAATCAATTTGATAGAGACAATTCATTTTCTTTCATGACTGTGTGAAATTTTGAGACAATAATCTTTCCCATGTTTTCATGATCCAACTTGTTTCACCTGCCTGTAAAAATAAACTTGTGCGAAGAAAAATTCTTTGTACATCACATGAAATGAGGTGACTAAACTTATAATCTGGTAACACAATAGGATTAATGTCGACATCACTATCGTATCTTAAACACGTTGCTGACTTCTCTCATCTTCTTCAAACGGTCATACTTCACTTTAGCTGACGATGCGTTTTCTCGGCAGAAAAGCTGTCCTCAAGATCGCTGCCTGTCTGAAAGCATCATTACCAGGCTTCGAGACTTCGGACCCGATAGAGCACTTCAGTAGGAAATCCGCATAACGGCGTACTGAGTATAGTGGTAAAGCGTACAGTGGGTGGGGTACTGCAGAATGAATGCCAACAAATACGCAAAGGAAAACGCTCTGGATTTGAAAGTTGTGACGAATAATTTGGTTTTCATACAAACCTATTTTCAAACTGTGTCTGAAACTATTACACGGTTAGAAAAGTCAGAGCAAGAGATGCCGGAAGCCCTCAGATTAATTGAGGAAATAACACAGAGAATTAATGAGACACCAAGTACACAGCTTACTAAACATGTAATACAGAAGTGGAAATTAATTTTATGTAAAAATAACGGATATGGAACATTGTGTAACATAAACAGCAAATTAGTGGACATAGAGTCACCCGAGAATAAAGGACATTATCTTAGAGACTGCAATGATGTTAGGTTTTTTCGTTTTGCTCCTGTCACGTCATGCGACGTAGAGCGCAGCTTTTCACAGTACAAACTTTGTTTAGCAGATAACCGAAAAAGATTTACGTTTGAGACACTGAGAATGTATCTTGTAGTACATTGCAATTCGGTACTGTAACTGCACTTCCTAAAGACAACCAATAGGATAAATGGAGAAATTAAAATTGCTACAGGTTTATTTCCACCATTAACACTGTGTATAATTAAACACAAATGTTTATAAAAGATAGGAGAATAAATGCTTTTTGTGCGAGATCGTGCGTATTTGCTTGTTTTCCGCACAGAACCAATACGCGTAAGTGTGAAATACCACATTCAGTATTCCCAACGTAACACACATAACAATTTCCTCTTCTTACCGCTTAAGCGCGACATTCATTTACTGCTTTAGGCTTTTAACATATTATTTTTAGAGACGTTTAACATAGTAATAATTATAAATTGAAACTTACCACTACAATTTCACCTAAATTGCAATGTTAATTGTTGTTTTTAAATATTTGCAAAAATTAAGTAAAGTCTACTACTCCACGAAACTTATTGCATTCCTGATACAAGTAACATTAAGGAAGCCGTGAAAAAATCAACGAGATTCAAGATGCCGATGTTATTACTGGAATATGTTATATAAATAATATTGTTAAAATATTAAAATGAAAAATAAATCATTACATAACCTTACCGTTTGTTTTAAGTTCGCATTTATAGACTGGGGAAAAAAAGACAGACGTATATCACGGCCTGCTGGAGTATAGATATTTTTGTTTTCTAAAGTTGCCGTCATTAAACAGAAACCAAGATGGAGATTTCATTGCAACTAATTAGAAATTCGTCTTTCAGGTACGTAATAAACGATCTTCGCACAAAATAATGTACGATACACGAGAGGTATGTTTGTTTTCATGTTCTCGGAAATTACAAAAGCTCAACTACGTTTCGCTTTTTCAATCTTTTCCTCGAACATGAAAACGTCAACATACCGCTCTTGTAACGTATATTACTATTACATTCATTTGACATTGTCATTGTGTAACGTATATTTACTTTCAGAATATACATATATGTCTGTTTCCCATACTACCGTACTCTACTCTAAATAGCAACGTTGTTACCTCAACACATCTCTACCTTTCGCTACCTGCAGCGAGTCAACAACCTACAGTACATGCACAGTAAACTTATTGTATCGGGTCCCAAGTCTCGAAGCATGATCATTACGTTCAACAGAAAATATGTGACTGCAACAGCGACCGCTATCGTTCTGTTGTGCCGTAGTCTTAAATCCTTGAAGACGAACAGTCTAAAAGGAGTAAAACCTGCAAACTGATGATAATTATGACAAACAATTCAGCCTAATACATTTCATAGGTTGTTTATGACCAATAAAGTACAATTGACGCTACATATGAAGGGTAAGAATGAGGTGGTCCAGAGCCACACTTTTAACAAGAATAGTTCTTTGCGGGAGTTCACTTCTTACATAGGTATATGGGGAAGCTACTAGTAAAATATTATAAAACATGCTCAACAAATAATATAAATATACGTTGAAGGAAATGTGATACCGCAGCTAATAGCATTGGACTATAAATTTTAATACGCTCTCCAGTGAAATGTTGACTTTGTGGCTTACGATTGTATCATTCTAACCTCTTCGCATTACAAAGACGTGAATTCTTACACAGTCGAAAAAAGCTTATTGAAAACTGACTCAGCGGATTACCGCAATAAACAAAAAGGAAAAATTATATTCACAAAATTGGACTTGAGGTAGGCCTAAGTAACCACAAAACAAAATATGCCTAAGTTAATAAAATTAAAGTCACAGTTCACAAACGAAAGGAGTAAAATGAAATGGGAATTTCCGATGTCTAAAATATACAATTCATGAAACTAAAATACACAATTCATAAACAAAAGTACATTACCTTTAAGTACCACTCTTTCAAAACTCCATCATTTTTACTAATGGAGGGAACTTGTCTGTTAGTCATTCATTCAGCTTCATAAATTGTTTCATAAAACTCTGCTATTATATGTAAAATCGTGCACTTTGGAATAGAAAACAGATAGGACTATATCAGTTACTATTATTTGAACGACAATTCAGTTTCATTGGGTCTACCTAATAAAAATATACAAGCACTTGTTTATATAAATTCCATTTCTGCATACCGACTTAACTAGTTGTTAAAAATTAATATTAGTGTTACTACAAGGCGTTCTGTTTTTGATACGAATATTCTAATATGTTTTCCTTTATATATATATTTTTCAAATGGTTATTTTACGATGCTTTTCAACTGTTATGGTTTTCTAGCGTGTGAGTGAGATGAAGGTGGTAATACCAGTGAAATGAGTCCAGGGTCCAGCGACGAAAGTAATCCGACATTTGCTCTTAATGGATTGAGAGAAAACCCCGGAGAAATCCCAACCAGGTAACTTGTCCCAACCAGCCCGTTCGTTTCACAGTTAGGCATGCTAACCGTTACTCCACGCGGTGGACTTCTTTATATTAACGACGTTGATTTTCCCAAGAGATGGAAAACGAAATCCTCCTCCAGCTGTCCTATAAAATTGTTGTAGAACTCTTGGTCTTTCCCCATATAACTAGTGGAGCCTTCGTATCATACAAGCCACAGCTGATCAAGTGCTATGGAAGATAAAAGAAGTTGCGCCACATAAATGGTGTTGTGTGTAAAAGTTATATGCAATCTTTTTAGAAAGTTGGACAACTAAGAATATGTGAAATGCCGTGCTATTATTGACTTACGTATAAATACGATACGCACCTCTTGTTGCGCAATTAAAAAAGTGCAATGTATCGTGCAACACGAGGGTAGGCCAACAAAGGGGAACACAGTAGGTAGAACTTAAAAATGAGAGGGATTCAATCCTACATCGGAACTTGAATCCGATGAGGCTTAGTAAAGCTGGAAACTCGGGTTCGAGTCCCGGTGCCGGAGAGATAATTTTTCTCCGTTTTACCGATTCTTCATCACATTGTTATTAGTTACCTTATATGAAGGAATGTAAATATAACTGTCGAAAAACATATCTTCACGTTTAGTAATTAAATTCTAACTAAATACAGAAAAAAACTCACATTAAAAATGAGGGTTAAGCCCATTTACTTAAACACTAGAGATATAAATATTAAAATACAAACTTTAAGTGGTATGAAAAATATTAAAATACAAACAAATTTGTATGACAATATTGTCTTAAAAATGTATAACCCTGAAGTCTGAACATGGTGAATTGTGCATTTGTTTCACATCGTGGGGAATTTCAATTCCGCCGAAGAAATAATATCTTTAAATGCGGGACATCTTGCGCTTCGCGACGGGTATGAGCGAGACAGAGAAAAATTTCCTGAAAATCGGGAATGTCCCGCCATATCGTGTTATCTGACAACTCTACATGTAGGCTACTGTACATATGGTTTCTTTTTCAGCTTCGATGTTGAATCTAGTGAAAGAGATGCCGAAATTACGATGTTCCGATAGAAACTGTGTGGTGATGAAGGCAGGAGTCAACGTGGTGTCAAAGTTATTTTGGACACCAGTACTTCGGAAATAAATTTCCCGTGTTACTGATCACCTTGAGCTATTTATAGTGCGACCAAGAATTCAGTCGTCTCGCCGAAATATGTAACCAAACGTGTTACGTCATTCTTGACAATCGCGGAGCGCATGTAATATCAGACCTGGCAACTTACGAGAGATAAAACGCGGGAAATGAGAGAAATGAGAATTTATTAAGGGATATCCTTTTTAGTAATAATAATAATAATAATAATAATAATAATAATAATAATATCATGGGCCGGAAATACAACAGACACAAAAGCTATGCGATCTGCTCTAAATTCAGGAGATTATTGTGTAAAGGCGGAAGACCGAAAATTGTGAGCTAATTGCGGGTGACTCGCACATTACACATGAAAGTTGGTAAGCCTGTAATTTAACCTAAAACTCAACGAGCACAGAAGACATGTAGAAGACACTAGTATCTTAATACCACAGTCTACTATATACAGTCACGAAGCTTGAGTTTTGAGGGTGCTAGAAACAATAGACTGTGACGGTACTATTTTGCATTGCCTGTAATGGGGCGATATTAGCGATCCTAGTGGTGAGCAACTATCTAATGTTTGCATATTTACTACGTATTGAGCTTCGCGACTGTATATACTAGACTATGTTAATACTATTGGACGGAGTGAAGCCGCTTTGATAGACCTGACGCCATCTTGTTGCTTAAACAATGTGCTGTGGCACGCGTCAAATATGCCGTTATGTCAATATAATCTGTGAACAGCTAACCTTATATCCATACGCACTGGGACAAAATCCGGTCTCTATCACGCACGCACGCACGCACACGTCAATTTAGCGACTTCTATATTGCTTCATAGCGGGCTTTGAGGAATCATGTTGGCAACACTGATTTTCACAGCTCAGTCTCCCAGACCCCACCCATACGCATATCAAGTGTTATGTTCTGCGTTAAATTGAGGGTGGTCAATGACTGTTTGGTGTAAAGTTCCAGGTAAGTTTTATGTTTAAATCCTGATTAATTTTGAATTGTGCGTGTAGGTCTACAGCTTTCGTTTGATTGTATAATACAAAAAAACCTGTTGTGTAAATGTTGTATATTTGAGCCGCAATTAGTTCATCTACCGATCAGAATAATAGTTGAGTCATTAATTACTACGTTTTCATGTAGTTTTGAAATATATTTGAATATGCTTATTATATTGAAACCTTCATGGGAAGAGAATTCAAAACAATGAGTCTCAAGAACGATACACGTAAAAAGTGGAACCGAATTGTATCCAATACGAATTCAGGTACATGAAAACGGGTTTCGTATTGAAAACAATTTCAATGCGATAGTGAATGAACAATCGTCGTTTTTTCATCTGTCATCTGTTTTATCAAGAGCGAGCATAATTCTGTATATTGAAAAGTCGTGTTGTAACACATAATATTTTATATTTTCCTAAAAACCATTATTAGGCTACCATACTACATGAACAGTCAGGATAATAAGTTTTATGCCCCTCATTTAGAAAACGAAAGGCAAGATCTCTAGCATGACTAACATGCTGCTTCCCAAACTTCAGCTTCTATATTTAAATAGTTTTCGATACGTTTCGAAAATTGCACGAAAACAAAGATCGCAGGAATCGTATTCAATACAGTAAGCCTACTTAATTCTATTTGAATACTTCATGAAAACGTAGTAATTATATCACTACAATTAACAAAAAGAAAACTAAAAATTGCGTAATACTGTGAAAATCACTAGATGTACATCACTAGATGTATGCAGAATACTGGAGTTCATAATTCACGATAGAATGTCGGACTTATTGAACCACATGTTGTAACTGAAATGTAAACAACCTTGCAGCGACGGAGTTGAGATAAAATTACGCAACCACATTATCCCCGTATGCCTACATGACAGTTTCAAGGTCTATGTCAGTGTTGCCAACTCGATTCTTGAAAACCCGCTATAAAATAAGTGCGGATATAATTAAATTGGTATGTCAATATAAAAAGACATCACTTAGCCGCTATGAGGTTCAAAAAGCTCCTCAACAATACAATTTAATAAAGTTTACCGCTACATAAACACGCAAATACACCCAGAAGAACTGGGAATACCGATTAATCAGTAACACTATCTATGACGCGTAGTTCTGGTCAATATAAAGCAAGATAATAAACACCTGACACATTTTATCTTCAAGATTCACTTGTGTACAGGAGAAGTTACTCAAGCATTTTCTTCGTTAAGTCAGTGTAAGTAGAATAAATTACTTATTAACCGAGATATTTAATTACCAGAAATGCAGACTTTTGATAAAATCAGGAAACTCCTAACGTTGTGTATGGAACGGAATTAGTTTACTTCACTGAAAATTCGATTCCTTCCAGAATATTACTTAAACTGTAAAACGTACGCGTGTACAAGTTCATTCAGTATCGTAAGCGACATTGTAGTTACAAACATCAGGATTGTCCACCAAAATTGTCGGCCACTTTAGAACGTAAAACTCTATTGGAGTGATGGCGTTTTGAAGCTTTGGGAGTCATCATGTCCACGACTGATTCAGTTTGGTACTATTTCAAGAGACGGGCGAATATATTTTATGAGAGTGTTGCATGAAAAACGTTCGAATCCAGCAGTGAAGGATCCCGTATTTTTTTTATTTTAGCTAGCTAGTGAGTACAAATTACATTTATAAAACAAAAATGTTTCTAGCCATTACCGTAAGAGCCAGGCTCGTGTACGGTGTGGTCTTAGTCAATAATATAACATAACATTTACAAGGACAGTTTACTAAATACAGTAACTTAATTCAAGCCAATAAATACAACACAAGAGCAAGAATAAAGAAGAACGCGAAAAAAGAGAAAAAATGCATGTTTGTCTGTCTAGGACGCTCGGGATCCACAAAACAACTGTTGCTCGAAAAGCTGACATGGGCTCTGATTTACGTAAACCAAATAAAAACGTAGGCAGTCTCTCTAGAATTTTCTTTCAGTAAATGTTTTAGGGAGCGGTAGTTTGGATTATGAGTAAAAATATTCATACAAACATGTGTCCAATTTTCAATGGGTGTTTGAATGTTACGCATAACAATTCTTACTAGTGAAAAGAAGGACAGACATATATTATATTTAGTATGTTTTCAATTAATATTATGTTTAATGTTGCTATAGAGTAGGCCTAATTGTGTATGACTTGAGGCTTTCCCGGCGTTTGATGTAGAATAACTCTTCTCGGGTTCTCAGCCAGGTGAGTTGGAGATTAGCTTCAAGCTTTCGGCGGCTAGCTCTGCCATCTTCATCAGGGACGAAGTGATGTGGGACGAAAAAATCGAAAAATCGAAGGAGAATTGGGAGGAAAATTTAAAAGGTACGCAAAACGCGTCCTTGCAAGGGGTTGGGGCTGTACAAAACTAAATATGTGAGCTCCAAGCCTGTTGGCCACTAGTCTCACTCCGGTTTACGCTGCTCCCCTGAAGGAGCTCTAGAAAATTTTGAAGGAAGCCGAAATTGGACGTAACCTCTTAGGTACCACATACGCGAGGGGGCTGAGATTGATCAATTGATCACGGAACGGGGCGAGGAGGAGTTGGCTGGTGTTTGCCGTTAGGATGGCAAGACGCCGTCATCTGTTGTTCGATGACAAAGCATGTGAAGGCCGTCGGAAGAAGCGCCGTGAAATCTAATCTGCAATTTGAGAGGTCCCTGTTCTTTCAATTTGCGACTTATTGAGTGACCTCTTATATTTAATAGACTATTAATATTATCTGAACTAGGGCATACATCATTTATAAAAAAAAAAAAAGTGGAATATATATGGGGAAGGGCATATAGGTCCGTGGCCCATTTCTTATAGGGCTGATCCCGACATTTGTCTTACGCCTGAGGAGAACCACGGAATACCTTAGGCAGGATGAGTTGTCTCATATAAGAGACTAGCCAATTTGGCTATTAATTAGGAGGTGATTGTTGTTCTGAGCCTTGTTGAATCGTCTCAATTTTGAGACAAGCCATTTGGCTATATGATGGCTCAATTACGAAGAGGGGAGAGATGTAATTAGTTAATTATTTTAAGTAATAGGGAGATTAATGGGAATATGAGTGCAGGTCCGTGGCCCATTTCTTTTAGGGCTCATCCCGACATTTGTCTTAGCGCCTTAGGAAAACCACGGAAAACCTTAGGCAGGATGAGTTGTCTCAATATCAGAGACTAGCCAGTTGGCTCTTAGGTTGAATGACTCTATGAATCGATGGATATATACTAGCCAATTGGCTCTATGATAGTTCCATCGATCAACAAATGTAGATATTGGTAGGGAGGGATTTTGTTTAGCCCAGTTAAGACAAGGTCATTTTACAGCGGTTGGTGATGTGGGACCACGTCTAGCCGGTATATTTGCAAAAGTAGGGCTTCCTCTGCGGGCCAATCAGGAGCTAGTTCCTAGTCCCGACCGCCAGGCGCATTCTGGTTAGTGGACACGGCAGCCAATCAGGAGCTACTTGCTGGTCCCGACTGTCTGCCGTGTGCTGGTGGTCTAAGAGTATTGATGGCAGGTTTCCATGCTGTACTCAGCTGTAGACCCCCGTCTCTGTTGAAATTATTGCCATCTAGCTGGATGGCTTCCTTGATAACTAAGTCCCAGTAACCTGATGTCTTGTCCAAGATGGTGGTGGCGCTGAAATCTATCTTGTGACCAGTTTCTAGGCTGTGTTGGGCTACTGCAGACTTATCAGGATAATATAGTCTTATGCTGCGTTGATGTTCCTTGCAGCGTTCCATAATAGTTCGTCCCGTCTGCCCAATGTAGCATTTCCCACACTCACAAAGTATTCTGTAGACACCAGGTGTCCTGAGACCAAGGTCGTCCTTAACTGGTCTCAGCAAGTTCTGGATCTTTGTGGGCGGCTTATGGATGGTTTTAATCCCGTGTTTTCTTAGCATTCTGCTAATTTTTCCCGAGATGGGGCCGTAGAACGGGATGTATGCCATGCCCTTTGTTTCCTCTTGTTCCTCGGCAGGTGGTTTGTCCGAAAAGGCCCTTATGAGGCCAAGCCGATTCCCTGTTGCCGAAGTTGTTCTGTAGGAACGTCTTACGTAGGTGACAGATCTCAGAAGGGAGACTCTCTTTGTCCGAAATCCCTCTCGCCCTGTGTAGAAGAGTCGACAGGACCGTTCGTTTCTGTGCCGGATGGTGGTGGCTGCGTCCATTGAGATATAGATCGGTATGAGTCGGTTTCCTGTATACTCTGTGACCCAGTGTGCCATCTGACTTCCTGGAGATGAGAATGTCTAAGAAGGAGACATCCGTCTTTTTCCACCTCTTTCGTGAACTGGATATTCGGGTGGATATTGTTCAGGTATTCTTGGAACTCCTGAAGTTTTCTTCTCCATGAGGCCAGACGACCAAAGTGTCATCTACATAGCGGTAGAAGTGAGCTGGTTTCAAGGGCGCGTTCTCCAGGGCTCTGTGCAAGAAAGTCTTCCATGTACAAATTGGCTATGGCCCGCAGCGGGAAGCCCTACTTTTGCATATATACCGGCTAGACGTGGTCCCACATCACTTCGTCCCTGAAGAAGATGGCAGAGCTAGCCGTCGAAAGCTTGGAAGCTAATCTCCAACTCACCTGGCTGAGTATCCGAGAAGAGTTATTCTAGGCCTAATTGTGTTTACGTTAAGCTGCGGATTTTTAGGCGCTAAAAACAGTTGAAATAGGCAGCAAAATAGGCATTAAAATTCTAAAATAGGCATTTAAAAAGTCATTAACAATTTCTAATTATTAATGGCGAACACGACCATAGCATAGCATTATACACTAGTTTCTATAGTAATACCTTCATGACAGTGAATAACTAAATATTCCTCGAAATGTTGTAATGAGAACTGATGTCTATTGTCTGTAAGAATGTTCTTAAATTGAGAGAAACTCCTCTTCACTTCACGTGAAGTGATGGGGCAATACTTCAGGGATCCAATCTCAGCTGGGGACCAAACCAGTGGGAACGCAGCAATGTCAGTGTCATTTCCAATCAGTGCTTCTACCACCAATAACACTTCCTCCCAACAGGATTTATTTTCACAATTTTCAAATACTTATTTCTCATTGCTTCTCCCACAGTGCTTGGTATTTCTTTAAGAATAGTTTCTACTTTCTTCATAACTTGCACAGCACTGTGGAGTGGAATACTCCTCGTTTCCCGTGTTGTTATGTAAGCAGGCAAAGTTTGCTTTGATGAAAGCAAGATCAGATCTTAGCTTTGGGTTTGCCAGGATAATATTTGTCTCTTCTATGCTTGCCGCCTGGTTCTCATCAAAAGTATCAATAACCTACGTGGTCTGGTGGCAGTAAGACATAACACACAAATTATCGATAGTTGTATGGCATCACTGCCCTCTGCTGGATAAAAAGAGACAAATTACAGATTAAAAAATAGTCAATAAATTGAAATATAACATATAATACAGATATTTAGGCAACTTTTAGGCACTTATAAGCAAATAGGCATTTACTAGTGAAATAGACAATTATAGGCACAATAAAATTCGCACATAATAGCCTACTCGCAATGCCTTAAAATGGATATATAACCTAAAACCTTGCGTCTTCAGGTTAAGGATTAAAATAGGCATATAGGCATAAATCCGCAGCTTACATATTACTAACGAAATGTTCGTGATTATTGTTATTAAGTTCATCGTGAAAACAATTTCGTAATTTATGTCCTGCAGTGGGCTCAATGTATATTATGTATAGGACATTAAATAAAAATGAAAGCTACAGTAGCCTATGTATAAATTTTTCCCGTGACATAATAAAAACCAAATGAATAACTAATCAGCATGCACATTATGGTAAAGCAAACTGGAGGCGGGGTTTGGCTTGCTTGAGTGCAGGTACTCCTCCTCGAGTCTGCGCAATGTGTGATGTCGCTTACGATACTGAATGAAGTATACCTCATTACGTGGCCGCGTCTGTAGCTGAAGCGCTAGCGCGCTGGTCTTCCATCACTTTATCACTACGACTATAAAATAATACACAATTTTAACAAAAGTGGTTGTAGGAAGAAACTCGAATGTACTTTTCAAATTAATATCGTTACATTTGTTACGCATCTCTAGATATTGTCCTACATACTGTAGTTTCAGATCGTCTCTGAGAGCGTGTGGCATTGCATAGATATTTAATATGGTTTAATTTCAGTAAATGTGTCTTGATCTTAGCTCGAATTGCGTGTGGATAAAATGCGGTGACCTCTGAAAATGAAGAGATTTGCTTATGATTTTTTTATTTTCTATCCCTAGTATAAATTATCTTTTACTGCATATAAACTGCCTTCAAATAAATAGTTCCTTAATATTATTATTTAACCCAAGCGGTATTTTGTACATGATTACTATTCCTGTTCTTCACCTACTTATACATACAAGTATACGAAATAACAGACGTAAAAACACAGAACAAGGGTGTATAACTGAACTGCAGCGTGAACTGTTGACTCGCAACTTGCTCTCCGTACCAAACGAAGCTTGTACAGACGATGTACGCCGGACTTGTATTAAAAGTAACCAAACGCAAGAGGCTACTTATCAGATATTCGTTCTAGTATAGGATCTTGCTGTACGAGGACGGAGTGAGTATGGCCAACCTGTTAGTGTCGGACTCACGATGTCACGCAGTCCACCTGCCGGAATTGAAGAAAAAAATCCATTAAAGGTTCCTTGTAATTTCAGGAACAGGCACGAAATGCTTTAGAACAATTTTTGCTACATTTTACACACACACAAAAAAAACAACAACAACAAATTCCTTCCCACTGTTTCTAGACTTATGACTGGTATATTAGTGTGGTTAAAAATGTTGTTTCTGTTTTTAAGTACAATTATTAGCTTTAATATCTTAGTTAGTACTGAATTAAATCAAAACTGATTCGATTCTCTCGTCAAGGATGATACATATTACCGAACATTTTATTTACTCCAATCAATGTAGTGTTCCACGGTTATATTGTTTGCAGCCTTAATTCCAATGTTTGCTGATGTTTGTGCACAACAGTAAGTGTTTCTTCACCTCGTGGCTGCTTTGTATTTTTATGTATATTTTAGCTTGAATTATGGTGTTTTCCAATGTCTCTCTAGCTTCATACCACATTTCTGGAAGGAAATTGAAATAGTTCTCTGTATAATTTTCAAGTAGGTAATGGAATAGTTCGGTTAGTCTTGAATTAGATATTAAGACTCAATGGGTGCTATTCATAGACATTTCGCTAGCCCGGGCTACGAGCGTGCTAAACATGATTCATAACATATCATATCGCTGACACTGGTTTATGAATACGAAAATCGTTAGTTCGCTGATCATCCACCGAAAGCCCGCGCTAAGAATGTCTATGAATACGGCCCAATAAGTCGAAATCAAAGTAATGTCCAACGTTTCAGAAATGTCAACTTAAATAAATAACGCAACCACTTTACCTTCTTGGGTTTATTTTCTTGAGAGACCAAGGTTTTGAATTTTCCTGTAACATACCAGGTCTGGTGGAAATGGAAACGACATTTATTAAGTCTTACGTTAGGCCATTATTTGAGGACGGCATAGGCCTATAGAGATTGTTACCTCAAAACCGCACACTAATGTTTTAGGTTAAAAATATTAATTTAAATTAGAACACTTCTCCTTGAACAAATTAAAACGGTCGATTCTGTTTGATGTGTTAACAAGGCAAACACTAAATGAATATAACGATTATTTTAATTCTATGCAAAGTGAACATCTGTAGCCAAAATTTAGTACAGCCTTGTCACACTCCGACAAGGTCCTTCAAGTTTCTCTCACAAGAGAACGCAACTAGTACAAAACGTAAGTCAAGAACGGCCAAAAAGAAAAAGTTTTTGCTTTATATGTCCGAGTGTCCATTCCTTTCAGTATTTCCAGAGCTTCATCATAATTATGGGGCAGAAAAGGTGTTTTCTTCCTTGTGTTGTACAGATTCCTTCGTGTGCACTACAAATCCCTTTGTACTAAAGTAGCAATGCCAATAGCTTCTGCGTTTTCGTGTAATGCAGGACATAGTCCTACTATTTTCGAAGGTCGTTCTGATTTGTCCTGTACACTCAGCAGTGGATAGGCCTAGTTGGAAAATGTAAACAGTACCACAAGCTCACATGCTCTATATCTCTCCGTGTCATTGACCCGTAGAGACAGCGTGTTTACATTCTCCAAATATCTATTACGCTGACTGCATGACTATCCGCTATTCTGTGTTACTAATTTCACGACGCACCAGTTTTCACTAATTTATGATTTTGATTCACTTCCAGACGTGTAACAGTGTCCTTGAATATTATAGTATGGTTCATCGAAATTGCCGGCTTTGATCTAGCGGCCGTTATAGGGTCTTACACATGCAGGATGCCCTCTTCAGTCATTGTAATAAATAATAATAAATATACGGTATCTAAATATAAGAAACCATTTCTGGCATAAGTGCCAGTAGGTATTTGGAGTGAAATAGAGTGCAGTGATTTAATTTTATTCCGGTGTAAGTATAATTTGGTGACTTGCACTATTGTTTTGTAGGGAATTAAGAAACAACAGGAATAAATTGTAAATGGACATTTACGGTAACATATACACCACTTCAGTGGGAAACGCTGTACATGATATGTATCTGTATTGTATTGTAATGTATTGTATTGTATTGTATTTATTAACATTCCATGGTATTCATACATGCTTACAGCTAGAATATGGAACAAGTCAAAAACTTAATACTATTATAAAATCTTAATTTATAGTCACAGTCTAGATGAAATATATACAGACGAGATTTACAATATAGTCTACTAGTACAACACATAGTTTTAGTATCAATTTCATGAAGTGTTATTGAATGTCATGAATTCACCTACAGAATAGAAGGCGTGAGAAATTAGGTACTTCTTTAATTTGGCCCTAAATAATTTTATGTTTTGAGTTTTATTTTTTTATATCGATAGGAGGCTATTAAACATTTTACTGCCATATAACGCACTCCTTTTTGAAAGCACGATAGACTTGCCGATGGAGTATGAAAGTCATTTTTTGACGTGTATTTATGCTATGAACTGTTGAATTAGTTACAAAGTTTTCACGATTACATACGAGGAAGACTATTAATGAAAAGACATACTGACAAGCCACGGGCATTATTTGTAGTTTTTTAAAATAGTCCTACACGACTCCTAGATTTCGCACCTACTATTATTCTAATTACTCTTTTTGTAATAGAAATATATTGTTACTATCTGTGGAATGTCGTGTACAGCTCGCGCAAAAGATCTGTAAGCCTGGCTGATGTCACAGGGAGAAACGGGTGACAGAGTGCAAACAACAACAAATACGCTCTAAACATCTAACTGAAAACATTGACCTCTTACCTTGAGCTGCTAGTCGGAGTCTTCAAGCTCTGTTATCCCTTCCATTTCATCGTCATAGCTGAAATCACCGTCATCGTCGTCATCATCGCTCATACCACCGAGATTTATGTTAATTGAGTCTATGACGTCATCAAACAGTACTTCCCGGTCCATTATAATATCGTAATATATTTTTTTTTAACATTTTCACAAAGAGGACGCCAATCGAGTTCAGCCATACTGTTAAATTTCTGCTCACATAGTTTTTCTGAATTTAATTTGCGATCTATGTTTCTGAAAGCAACCCATCCCTTCACTATCGACTAAATGTTCTCGATTGGGCTTAATTTGGGGTCTGAGTGGGATATGCCCGGCACTACCAAGAATTTTCGTAATAATAGGTCTAATTGCTACCTATAAACACTTTAACTGTATATACACAATTTAAATGTTATATACACACACACGCACTATAAGTCTATAGGCCTACACACGATTTAAATAACTCTATATAATCTATATACACAATTTAAATACCAATACCATTTATACACGCACGCACTTTAACTCTATATACACGATTTTTATGGT